>JARHVA010000591.1:47500-185000 GCA_037957365.1 Torreya grandis
ATAATAATCATAGATAACATATAAAAAATTACGATGTTACCTTATCCTTATTAAAACATACATCTATAAATCACAACATTGGTGTCCAAATCCATTGTCTTAAGTAAATATGATGCATGTGCATCCCATGAGGACCCAAAAAATTGTTTCAATTTTATCTTAGGTTGGTATATTATATTTATTATAGGTGTTATAGGTCATTATTACTCCATATTTGGATTTTATGTTGACTCAAAGTGCATAAAATTTGAACTATTATTTTTCCCATAAAAAGACGTAATATTTGAAAATTTGAATGTTGATTAGCCTCTTCTAAGGATTTGCTATGCATTTATGAAGGTGGAAAGATTTTTAAAACATGTATAAGTGTTTTATAATTTTAATAGGTTCATTAAATTTTATATATCCTATAGTTAAGTTCATATATTGGTCATCATGTGTAAAAAACACAAATCATGCCATTTAATTCAATGACCTTTCAAAGGGAAACCACCAAGAAACAATTATGCACCTTATTTTTGTTAATAAGAGTAACTTTTGATTTAATTATATGATTGTTCCATTAGAATAGGATTAATGGAGAATAATTGATAAGTTTTAAAGGAAGTTTTGATGGTTGGTAGCCTTTATTTTGAATGAATGAATATGCATAGACCCTATTTATTGTCATTTGATGTTGTTGTTAAATGTATGTGATTCTAACTATATGTGATTAGTTAATGAAATAATTGAGATTTAAATTTGTTTCAAGTGTGTTGAGTGATAATGGGTATATATTAGTTAATATTTTATCCTAGATATAAAGGGAAAAGAATCCTAGTTTGACAATATAGACAAACCCTATCCTTATGAATTCTGCTTATTAGTAGACTATGATTTTAGATTGGCAATGTGATGAAATTTTTGGATGGTATTAACATTATTTAAGGTTTGTATAATGTGATTAAGATTATATATTTTAAGGAATATTATTTAAATCATCTAGTTATATACTCTTTTATGAACATGCCCCTATTTTGTGTGAGTTACCTTAATTGTAAATTGTGTGTTTCAAATATTGAGAGTGAAAGGTGAAGGTAGACATTTCTAACATGGGTAATTTTGTGGTGTGTGATTTTAAATTACATTTATCATGATATATTTTGTAATTAATATGGTTTTGTAATTCATATGGTGTTGAAATTTATGACAAGAAACCCTATTTCTTATAGTTGTTTATGGTCACAGTGGACTATGCATTGGACTTTTTGGAGGATATGATCAAAAAGTAATGTGTTGAAAAACTATGAAACATTTTGGTTAGTGTATTTTATTCCATTAAACTTTGATATTCTATTTTTTTTGATAAATAACAATGTATGAGATGTTAAACCATGACACAGTCTTGTAAACAGTCATCTACCTTACACAATCATGTGCATTTTGATGTGAAAATGTCAGATAGTGGATTGATGTGAGATATAAAATTATTAAATGACTTACTAAAAGATAAGAACATATTTTTAAAACTTTAATTTTTCTTTTAAAACCCTTGAGAGGTTATTAATTGATATTTTTTTGGTCTCACTGTGATAGAGCTAGTGAAAACCCTAAATTAGGGTTTTATCCATATCTAAGGTTCTAACCATCAAAATGTAACAAAAAGATGTAATATTGATAAAATTCACCTTCTCTAACTGATTATAAAAGTTTTATAAGGTGTATAGACTAGTAAGTATGGATTTTAAGGTTGAATGTGTATTAGGCCTGAAGAGGCCTAGTTCTTTAAGTCTAAAGAAGGAAATAACACTTGGGAGAAGAGTTAGAATTCTTAAATTAACACACAAGTATATTTTAGAAAGGGGAAAAATATTTAGGTGGTGGATTACCATAATTAATTATACTTTTACCATACCATACATTAATAACTATGAAAGGACTATAAAGACTATTATGAGAACTGATTATAAAGTTATGTATGGGAAAATATTGAGACCTAGAAAGTGTTGGTGAGGTGTTGAGTAATAAGAGGGGTTAATCAAACATATATAAACAATTTCAAGATTACTGTAAAACACAAAATTTTAAGGTGTACCTAAAAGTTAGTGCTAGAGGAATTGAACTAAGAAGTCATTGTTCAAAGGCAAGAATTGAGAGTTAAAAAATGGTTGTTAGAGTTGATAGAAGGGTAGAAAGGGTTAATAAAACCCATGTAAGAATGAATAAGATAATTGAATATAGTTTTTTTACAAATTAATCATAGTTTCATTGCATGTTTAATGTATAAAAAAACCTTTAACAAGTTGTAAAACATTATTAGAAGAGTGTATATTGAGATAAGGTATAGATTGAGAGACTTCATGTATGTTCTACATCATTTTGGTATCAAAGTAAGGGAAATATTTTGTGGATTATTTAAAATATTTGACATGTGTTTTTAAGTGAAATTAAATATAGGTAGTCAAGGGTAGTGCTCCATGGAGAGATCTAATATAGAAGATGAAGATTTGGTCAAGATAATGACACAACTGATTACCCCATTAGTTATGAGGATGGAGGATATTGATGATACTCTCAAAGGAATGAAAAAAGATAAGAAAGAGAAAGAGAATAAGGGAATGGTAAGAAAAAATGTTAGTACCTTTGAAAATAAGGATGATTGAGAGAGAGAATAGATAAGTGGTTCAAGAGAGACCATAGGAACATACAACAATAGTTCAAAAAGGCATGGGATAGCACCATGCAAGGCAGAATAAACCATTTATAGATGGTATAATGAGAAGGAATGAATTTTCTATTAAACATGGGCCAAGAAAAAGATTTTAAGGGTAATGTTGGCATTTCCCTAGAGAAGGACACAGGGCAATAGATTGTCGATTGAGTGTTGGCAGTAGTATGCAACAACATAGAATAATAGAGGTGAATGAGGAAAGAAGACATGATAGGAATGAGTCATTAGTCATGAGGAGGATATTATTACGGTAGAGGCAAGTTAAGGAACCATCCCAAAGGAGAAGCCTATTAAAGAGTATGTGTAAAACAAGAGGTAAGGTATGTAATTTGGTCATTGATGGAGGTAGTACTAAAAATATTATATCTTTAGAGATGGTACAAAATTTGAGTTTGAAGATTATGACACATCCACAACCTTACAAGGTTGCATGGGTTTATAAAGGACATCAAATACTAGTAAATAAATAGAGTTGGGTTGAGTTTCAGATAGGAAGGTATAAATATCAAGTGTTATGTGATATTTTACCTATAAATGTGTGTCATTTACTATTAGGGAGACCATGGTAGTTTAATATGCATGTCATACATGATGGTCAAGAAAACACATATGCCATTAAACAACATGAAAAGACACATATACTTATTATATTGAAAGGTGAATAAGATAGAAAAGATGAAAGGATAATGATGATGCAATGTTAAAATAGAGCTATGGATAGTTTGGGTTTGGTTAAAGCACCCAAAGAAGACAAGGTAAGCTATGTTGAGATGATCGGTAAGCATCATTATGGGTCCACAAAGATAGACATGAGAAAGATTAAGAAAGAATATGAATTTTAAAAAAAAATAGTCATCGAAGATAAGGAGACATATCACCAATGAGAGTGCTTAAGAAATAAGCTAGCCAAAATAAGCATGGCAGCTAAGCTTATGTGAAAGAGGATAGCAAAATAGTGGAAGAGATTTCAGCCAAGATGGATGAATAGTAGTTTGGGAAGAACACCAAGCAAGTGAAGAGGAAATTAGAGATTGAAATGTGTAAGGAGGTATCCCAAGAGAGAGCCATGAGGCTCTAAATTGTATTGATAATAAGTTGATTTGTGATGAAAATGCAAGTATGGAGTAGGTAGCTAAATAAATAGTGGTAGATAAACTTGCATGTTTGAAAAAGAGTATTGAACAAGAAGCTAATGCGAAAGATTTGGGCCATATGAATCAGGCCTATGAGAGACAATTGAGTGATTAAAGAGGTGAGATAGAGAAAGGGAAAATATATCCCTTCTGAGTGTAGAAGTTAGAGAGTAGTTGTAATGAAGGTGTATAATAACAAAGCAAGAGTCTACACAAATATGAGGTATGAAAGGGACAAGAACAAGTTGTGCATGAAGTGGAATGGGAAGCATAAGAATAATGGATGAAGAAATAAGAGTTCATACTTGTATCATTTATTGAAGATGAAGATGAGGAGAAGATGAAGTATGTAGAGGAGAAAGAGTGGAATGCACCTTCATGTCAAGAAGAAGATGGTAGTATATATGTTTTCTTTAACCATTTGATTTTGTGTGCAGGTATGCTATTGAAGGAGATGAAACAAAGAAGGCCTAAATATGGGGCACAAGATCATGTTCATCTCTATGAAAGAAAAGTGGAAGTGTATACCTTAAATGAGGAGTTTAAATGCATTAAAGTAGCAACATATGCCAAGTGGATCACCAAACATATGTGGAAACATTTTCTTTTAGCTTAGTAGTATGATTTAGGCGCATCCCATGAGGACCCCAAAATTGTTTAAATTTTATCTTAGATTGGTATATTATATGTCTTATACATGTTATAGGTTAGTAGTAGTACATATGTAGATTCTATGTTGTCTCAAGGTGCATAGAATTTGAACTATTGATTTTCTTGCCAAAAGTAATATTTGAAAATTTGAATCTTGATTAGCCTCTTCTAAGGATTTACTATGTATTTATGAAGTTAGAAATATTTTTGAAATGTTTCTACGTGTTTTTTAATTGTAATATGTCCATGAAATGTTATATATATATATATATATATTATAGTTAAGATCATATATTTGTCATGGTGTGTAAAAAACACAAATCATGCCATGTAATTCAATGACCTTTCAGAGGGAAACCACTAAGAAACAATTATGCACCCTCTCGTTGTTAATATGAGTTCATTTTTATTTATTTATATGATGGTTCCCTTAAAATAGGATGAATGGAGAATAATTGATAAGTTTTTAAGGAAGTTTTTATGGCTGGTAGCCTCTATTTTGAATGAATGAATATGCAAAGACTGTATTTGTGGTCATTTGATGTTATTGCTAATTTTAGGTGATTGGTTAATGAAAGAATCAAGATTGAATTTTTTTTCAAGTGTGTTTAATGATAATGGATATATATTGGTGAATATTTTATCCTACATATAAAGGGAAAATAATCTTGGTTTGAGAATACAGACAAACCCTATCCTTATGAATTTTGCTTATTGGTAGACTGTGATTTTAGATTGGAAATTTGATGAAATTTGTGGATGGTATTAATGTTATTATAGGTTTTTTAAATTTTTTTAATATTATATATTTCAAGGCATAATATTTAAATCATCTAGTTTGTAGACTCTTTTATGAACATGCCCCAGTTTTGTGTGAGTTACCTTATTTACAAACTGTGTGTTTCAAAGACTGAGAGTGAAAGGCAAAGGAAAAAATTTATAACATGGGTAAGTTTGTGGTGTGTGATTTTAAATTACATTTATCAATATATAGTTTGGAATTAATATGTTTTCGTAATTCATATTCTATTGACAGTTATGATAAGAAAACTTATTTCTTGTAGTTATTTATGGTCATAATAGACTATGCATTAGACTTTTTGGAGGATATGATCAAAATTAACGTGTTTAAAAACTATAGAATGTTATGGTAATGTATTTTATTCCATTTAACGCTGATATAATATTTATTTTTATCAATAATGAAGTATGAGATGTTAAATAGTGACACAATCATATAAATAGTCATCTACCTTACACAATTATGTGCATTTTGATGTGAAAATGTCAGAAAGTGGATTGATGTAAGGTATCCAATGATTTAGGTACTTACTCAAAGTTAATAAAATATTTTAAAACCTTTCATAGTTATTTTAAAACAATCAAGAGGTTGGTAATTTATATTTGTTTGGTCTTGGCTGAGACAGAGCTAATGAAAACCCTAAATTAGGGTTTTACCCATATCTAAGGTTCTAACCATAAAAATTTGAAAAAAATTTGTAATATTGATAAAATTAATCTACCCTAACTTATTATAAAAATTTAATAATTTTTAAAGACTGGTAAGTACATATTTTGAAGGTTGAATGTGTATTAGGCCTAGAAGAGACCTAGTTCTTTAGGTCTAAAGAAGGATAGAACACTTGGGAGAAGAGTTAGGCTTCCTAAATTGACACACATGTATATGTTATCAAGGGGAAAAATTATCATGTGGTTAATTACAATAATTAATTTTACTTGGACTGTACCATGAATTAATGATTGTGAAAGGAATATAATGACTACTATGAGAAGTTATTACAAAGTTGTGTAAGGAAAAGAGCTAAGACCTAGAAAGTGTTGGTGACTTGTTCAGTGATAAGAGGGGGTTAATTAGACATAGATAAACATTATTTTAAATCACAATATTTTTATGTGAACCTAAAATCCAGTGCTAGAAGAATTGAACTAAGAATCCATTATTTACAGGTAGAAATTGAGAGTTGGAAATGGTTGACAGAGTTGATAGAAGGGCAGAAAGGGTTGATTCAACCCATGTAAGCATGAATAAGATAATTTAATCCAAAATGTTTTAAAAATGAATCGTAGTTTAATTACATGTTTAATTTAGAACAAAACTTTAACAAGAAGTGGTAAAGCATTGTTAGAAGAGTGAATATTGAGATAAGGTATAGATTGAGAAACTAGGTGTATGCTCTGCATCAAAATATTAAGTTTGAATAAATATAAAAAAACATATTAAATTTATAAAAATGCCTTGAAAAATGGATATATTATCCCAACCCCCTTATAATTTAATATGACCATAAAATATGAGAGGGGGAGTGACATCCACTTACAAGGATGTAATTCCACCTTCTAGTCATTAGAATACCAAGATAAATGTAAAAAAGTAATCACCATCAAATATATTAAAGAGTAAACCACTCCTTGAATCTTCTCAAAACATTTAAGCCAAAATATATCAACTAAAATAATAACATTCCAAGGGGTTCAATAATAAACTAAAAAACTTCCATGAGAACCTCAAAAGCTTGGGGCATCAACCAGTTTCCATCACAAAAGAATGGATCACTATAAAGTTAGAATCTGATAAGCTAAATGAAACTTGGAGTAACCCTAGGGAGGTTGAAGGAGGCAAAGTGAGGCTCGAAGCCACTCTATGAAACATCGCTAAGTAATTCATAAATATCACCCCATCTAAAGTGAATTCCCTCTTAAAAATTAAAAGTAAGAATAAAATCAAAACTAAAACCCCCAAGAAGGTAAAAGGGAGGATGTTACATAATATAAATATGGTAGAAGGCCCCAATGTTCAAATAAGAGTAGCACCAAGAAAAAGGATCTTAGAAACAAGAAGTATCTCATTATGACTAAGACACAGATAAGCTCTATAGAGTATTTAGAGTAAAGTTAGTGTAATTGTAGTTTTTGGGTCTTACTAGGTTCTTTTTGTATTAGTGTCTTAGCAGTAAACTAGTGGAAGTTTTATTGGTTATTTAGCCCATTTGGCTTATTTATATTTGTAATATTTTTAATTATATTTGTGTACTTATTTAACTCTATGGTTTTAGGATCCTTGTAAATCCTAAATTTCACCTTATGATATAAAAAATAATAACATTCTATAACTACATAATAATCTTGGCAAAATTGAGTAAGCCACCCCCTATCTAATTACCAAGGAAAATAATGTGTACACAATACATAAATATAAAATATATAGAGATATATATGAAGGAATAAAATATAAAGTATTAAAAAATATATCCAACCTAGACATAGAAAAACACAAAGGAAAGAGGTTGATTGAGTTATAAAAAGACATAAAATTTTATCTTTCCAATCAAAGTGGCCAATAATTAATTTTCATATTTATAACCCAAAAAGCATTTGATTTATTGTCAATGCACTTTCTAACCTCACTTCATTAAGAACTAAAACCTCTATATTGGTACATTTTTGATTCACTGTAGTGAAAATATCCAAGCTTGATTAAATAATCCCAAATATGGAATCATATCCAAACTCATATTTATATTTATCACCATCATTACAATAAAATTAAGTTTCCTTTCCTTGAAATACACCTCTTTTATAGATAAAGGTGAGTCACAATACACATGAAAAATACATTAGATATGACCTCATAAATAACCATCTCAAAAAAGTAAGGCCTAAACTCATCATCAACAACATTATATTTAAGTAAAAAAAAATTGGACACTTCTTTAAATAACATTTCCTCACCCCTAAATTTATCATAAATATCCAAAGGATATCCATTTTATTTTTGAACCTAAGTAACTTATGTCTCCTAAGGAGTTGAGTCACATATTTTCTCCCATATAGACAACACAATCTTTTTCCCAAAGGGGAGCTTGAATTATTCAAATTATTCCTTTATCCCATTATCAATGTCATTTCTCCATAGATTCATCCTCATATTAAAATCTTCCACAATATTTCTTTTGTCTCTTTCCAAATTAAATGTATCCAACATCCTTATAAGAAATTCACTTTGCTTTTTGACAAAAATATTTAGACATAAATATTCATATATATAACCCTATATATAGGATGTTATGTCGATTTAATACCATTTCTAAAGGCTAGATAGAGGTCACACCATGACAAAAAATTGAAGATCATAGCTAAAGTGACATCCTTTATTATTGTCTTTTTCCTTTGGCAGATCCATAACCATTACTTAAGCCATCATCTGATCTAAAGATCTTGAGTCTTCCTCATCACCCCATGGATTATACTTCCATTATTTTAACCATATAAGTTAAATTTTTTAATATTGACTATGGTTTATCTAGAATTTTATGAGATAGGGAGTTAATATGTAAGTTAAATTATCTTAGAGTTCTTAGGGTAAACTTCAAGATTAAGATTTAAAAAATAAAAAATTGATAAATAAAGGATTTACATGATCACCCAAGGAATTTATAGCCTTTTCATGAGGTAAAAAAACATTTAACAACACCATAAATATTTATTGGGTTTCGTAATAAATTGTATCAAGGTCATAATGGAAGACTATAAGAAATGTCTCTAAGTACATGTCAACCCACCTTGTAAGCTAATATTACTAATTTAATACTTATTATATATTAATGTATGTGTATATATGTTGATATATATAGGCGATAATGTGGAAAATAAAAAATAAAAAATAGTGGTTTAATTAAAAAAATCAAATTCCTACAAGGATAAATTAGTTAAATACAAAGAAAACAAAGAAAAAATGATACTTATGCATCTACATAAATTATTTAATTTATTTTACAAGATTATAAATGAAGGCATTTCTATACATAGATCAAATAAATATTATTCTAATATTATAGTTTTGATCTCAACAAATTGGTTGAATATTATAATACATCACAACACTTTAGTGCAATGGTAATAATTTATGATGAACCACAAAGAAAAACTATTTATACATAAAATTATATCTTCTTTATAAATGGCAATGAACTCACTTTAGTGAAAACATTAGATAATTATAACTATGTGGATTTAGGATCAATATAAATTACAAAATTTGGTAAAAAATATACCATAATCTTTCCTTATTACCTTCAAACATTAATTCACTTAATAAGAATGAAATATGCCATGCTCATAAAAAATTCAAATTCATTACCAAATAATTTTTCACATTATCCAAACCAAGTATGCCATGTTCGATCCATCATAAAAAAATTAAATCATTACCAAATCATTTTTCACCTTATCAAAACTAAACATGCCATGTTGGATCCATCATACAAATATAATAGGTCAAAATGAAAAATCTGATAGATTTTTGGCATCCTATTATATAGATTATGGTGGTTCAATATAATTCTCCTAATACTCATCAGTTTAATTTTTGGGCTAAGACATATTGAACCAAAATAAGGTCTTAGTGAAAGCATATAGTTGTATTTTATTATACTAGAGAAGAGGTTAAATCATTTCTCCCATTTGGGTGGGATCACTCATGAAGTACCACAACTACGTTGAGCTATGATTTTGAGCGAAAAATATGAAACTAAAATTTTCATGTGGATTGACTCAATAAGATTGTATATCACCTTCCCATGCTACTCCAAAACTGACTATAATTTTTGTTTTAATTAGCATATATTCAGCTTTATAAATAACATGAGCCCATTTCTTATTAACACTTCATCATGAAGTTCAAACCAATATTCACCAAAAACATTTCACCTTTATCAATAATTAATCCTATTGTATTCATATGGGTGGATTATAGAGATCATATTGGTTCATCTGAAGTGCATGTGAGGTTATCATGTTGGA
The DNA here is from genome assembly GCA_037957365.1 of Torreya grandis. Lineage (NCBI taxonomy): Eukaryota > Viridiplantae > Streptophyta > Pinopsida > Cupressales > Taxaceae > Torreya > Torreya grandis. Next base: position 57,815 of record JARHVA010000591.1, read on the forward strand.
GCTTGTTGGTTAAATCCCTAGAAGAGATGAATTTTTTCTAATTCAATTAAATCCTTAAAAACACTTGCCAATCGAGATTACACACCCTAAGTTTTGACCTATAATTCACTCATTCCCACTTTTTGGATTGAATACATATCAACTTATGATACCAACATAAACAGAATTAGGGTACAATAGTTCATCCATAAAACCCAAGAGTCATATTAGTCATAAAATATTTAATATTTATAGTGTCATAAATTATATTATCATATAATATTAATTTATAAATTTCCATTTTGAAATTATTTTTTATTAAATAAGGCTAATAGATGGGTTCAGGGTCTCATGACCATTATAAAATAGTCTAAAATATAAATAAGATAAATTAGTGTAACAAAAATAGAACTAAAAAGCTAAATAAAATCACTATCTTTAGTCAAATAGATGCCATAAAACCTATAAAAAAGACCAAATAAAACTAGACATAAGGAGATTGCTGATCAAAATATTCAAAATCCAAATAGAGAAATAATTTACTGGTCCCTATGTTCTTAATTTTATTTTTCCTACCTTTGGTGCAGTTGCCAATTCCCTACATCATTTTAGTGATGAGCCTCTTCCTCTTCAGCCCTATCAATTTTATTTCTTCCTTTACCTATTTAAAATCCCTCGTGTCTTCTTTTTTTCATCCACTTTGACTCTACTTTCACCTTAGGGAGATTACCTATCATTCACTTCTTCCTCATATTGATTATGACCCTTACCCAAATAAAAATCACCTGAGGATATCAAATATTTTAACTTGTCACAATCACCTAGAATTTCCATGCTCAGTAACCTCTAAATGGCCACCTTCATCTTAAATTTTCCACATTATGTTTAATTTCCTCTTTTAGATTAAAATTGAAGAAAAAATGGCCCATGATAGTGATGGGATTAACATAAACTGAGACTCCCTTGTGGCTATCTCTGGACTAGAAATCCCCCTAGACATTTTTGGTTACAAGAAAAACTCATCCTCCTTGTCTAATTCCTCCTATTCACTTATTATGCATATAGTCTTAACAGCTGACTTTATCCAAAAGGGTTCCCCCTTTTGACCATAAAAGGATAAGCCCCTGATGAATTATATCTGCTCAGGGATTTCTTTTAAAGTTAGTGATATAAAATTCTAGAGATTTGAGTAAATATAAGGGGATACTGATTGGGTGACCACTAAAATGATTGAGGACCAAGAAATGGTGATAAAAAATCATCATATTCTTTCCTTCAAGAGTGATATATTTCATTATTTAAAGACAAACATCCAGCCACTTCCTAGGAAGATCAACCTAAATAAACGCTTTGTGTTTTGACATCTTGGGTTTTTTCTTCTCTATGCTATAAAAAATACTAAACAATTCATCTTTTCTATTTTTATCTTTAAAAGTTTTTACACCATTGTATTCCATACATGTAATGTCAATGATGATTTCTTCAATGAATATGATTTTCAAACCATGCAGATGGACCTCCCTTTAATTCTAACCTCTTACAAACTATATAGAAATCACTACATGGTGGCCAACCAATCTCTCTATTAAATTTTCCAACCCACACTTTAACATATTTTTCCATAAGTAAGCATCTTATTTCACCTCGACATAGGATATGGGTTCAACTTTGTCATGGTCACCTCCCATTTTGGATTATTTTCTTTCTCTACACTTTTCGTGAGTGGGGCCACTTATTAAATCTAAAACAATATTATTGATATAACATTAAACATATTAGAAATTAGTATGAAATATGTCCACTCATATGAGGCCTTGAGGTATGGATGAAACATGATTTATCTACACATGTAAAATATCTTACACCTTTGTTGATTATATTTATCAATAATGATGCTCAAAAAGTCACACATTGGAGTGTCCTTTATCAAGTTCAATGATAGGCATGCCATTGATGGGAAATTACACATCACCTTTTTAGTAGGTGAGAGATCCACTAATGACCCCTAAATTCACCATTTTATTAGCACTTTTATTACCTTATCTATAGATATAAACTATAGACACCCCTTGAAGGAAGTTATAAAATTTTTAGTATCATCTATTATGTTGGTAATATTCCAAAATGATTGGGAGGAACCTTTCAAATAGTTGATAATATTCATCAAACCTCCCTCTACCTATAGGTTATCCAAACCCATCTTGGCTACAAATTCTATGCCCCACCAAGCAGCCATGGTTTTTATCATGTGATTGGTTTGAATCCCCAAGGGTCTAGTGTAAGTAGCCATGAGATTTCCATTAGAAACCTAGATGACTCCTCCACCTCATTTGGGGCTAGGATTCCCTTTAGCTATACCATCAAAATTTAGTTTATACCATTGAGATGGAAGGTGGGTCTACTTAATATTCATTCTATCAACACCCATGTTGTGAGATTGGGTAAGGATTTCAAGATTCAACAAGCAAAGGATTTAAGAGAATTAAAGGGAAAGAGGAACATAAAAAGATAAAGCATAAGTTAATTAATTATATTTGATAAAATCCATTATTTAATTGATATTTTAGGATTGAATAGGGTTTAGGTTATCAAAAAATGATTGAATTCCTAAAAATCCATATTCCCCAAAAGATATGAGGGAGGGCAAGATTCCACCTAAATTTTATGGGAGAATAAACCCAAGGTGCCTCCCATTAGTAGATCAAATCCCTTATGGACATAGTGAGACCCAATAATAATTAGAAAAATTAAAGAAGGAATGAAAAATGGAGGTATAAAAAGGATAAGAAAGGAAGATATGGCCAGTAGATTCATCCTCCTTTTTGCATAGAGCACACCTGTTAGGAATTGGAATTCCCCTCTTCATCAAAGTTTCCACCATTAAGATTTTGTTTTGCACTACCATCCATGAAAAAAACATTAATATTGGGGATAATATTTTTTATCCACAAACAATTCTAGTTTTACTCTAAATCTTCTTGGTCCCATAAATAAAGATAGTCAGATTTGATAGAAACCAAACCACTAGGATTAGACATCTATATTAGATGATCATATTTTGGAAAATTACTTATATGAGTGTTTTGAATCATAGTAATTAACTCTTGTAATGAAAGAGTTTTTTGATGATGAAAATATTCTTTATGGAATAAATTACACCTTTTTATGCCTTAAATCTCCTACCAATAATAACACACTTTATGACCTATAACCTCTTTGAAATACTCACTCAACCCCTCTAACGGTAGTAAGGTTCTTATCAGGGTTTTATTAATCCATATATCACCTTATAAGTAGACTAAGTTTCCTCTACCTATTTTTTAGTATAACCCCCTCAAAATATTATCCTTTACTATTCTCAAATATTTCCAAAAAGCATAATCATTAATAGGACCTTCCATAAGAAAGTATGAACCCTCCCTAGAATTTAATTACTTGGCTTTGATAATCCTTGTCCATTGATTATATTCCTTAATAACCCTCCATCCTTAATTAACTAACATATCTATATTCATATGTCTCACCCTCTTGAGACCCAATCCCCATTTAGTTAAAGGTAAATAGGCTTTATTCCAAGATAAAAGTGGAAATCTAAATTTGTCTTCCATCTCTCTTTAGAAGAATTTCTTTTTCAATTGCTCAATTTGTTCTACCACTTTTCCTAGGATAAAAAATAATGACATGAAGTAAATTGGGATAATTTACAATGAACTCTTGACTAATTATAATTTTCTAGCTTGGGATAAAAAATTCCCTTTCCATCTAGACAATTTCTTCTAAATATTGTCAATGAGAGGATTCCAAATATCCAATTTTATTTTACCATCAAAAATAGGAATGACCAGGTAGGAAGAAATAAGATTCTTTATTATGCATCTAATGATCTTAGAAATCTTCCCTTGTAGTTTTGGTGGAGTATTGATAAATAATAAAGACATTTTAAGGAAATTGACAATTTGACTAGACACCACCTCATAAATTTAAAGAAATTTCCTAAAATATTTAGCTTAAAAAATCAAGGCTTATTCCATCATCAAAGTGTCATCCATGAATTTTTGGTTGGTTACAGATCTGGTGTTAGGAGTCACTTTAATTCCCTTGATGACCCCCAAAGAACTAGTTGTAACAATGACTCTAATTAAAGTTCCAACCATTAAGATAAATAAATAAGGTCAAAGGTGATCACCTTGTCTAATACATCTACCCACTCAAAAGAAATATTTGGTAACCCCATTGATAATGACTAAGAACATGGGGATGGATATGCAGGAAGTGATTAGATTTCTAAAAACTTGATTAAACCCAAATTTTTGAATAACTCTATCCAATAATTGCCGTGAACCCCTATCATAACCTTTATTCATATCCAATTTGAGGAACATAACCTGTCAAGAATAATTAGCAACCAAATGTATAGTTTCATAGGAAATAATAGTACCATCTGAGATCTATATGTGAAAAACAAAATCTCATTGTTATCCATAATCAACTTGTCAAGGAGCATTTAAATTCTTAAAGCCAAACCTTTAGTGAAGATATTTTAGAAGGTGGTGTAATCACTCTAGAGTGCACCCTACTTGAAGATGTGTAAAACACACCCTCACTCTAGCTGATATAATTAGAATTTCTCAGAGTGTGGTTGATTCTTTGATGAGAAGAACCTCTAGAGAGGGCTAGTTCCCTTAGTATTTTTCAAAAAAATTGACTACTGTGATTTTTGAATGGAAAAGGGGAAGGTAAAATTAAAAAAGAAATCCTATCTAATGGGGTGATGCACTTGAACTGTTCAAATCTCTAAAGCTACTAAAATTAATGCACGCATATAATCAAATGAAATATATAATTCTATCCTTAAGAAAAAATGTTTTAGATGAAGGGTTGAAAACCTCTTCAAATGACCTACAAAAGGTTGAGATAGAGAAAGATAGGTGAGTAAGGGACCTGAAAAAGGAGAAAAATCTCACTTATATGCTAATGCACAATCAAATACACACTATTCTTCTCTCAAAACTTAGATTCAGAACATAAATTCCTTTATTGATCACTGGTCTAGCTTTCAATTTCTTTCTTCCAACTTTTTGGATATTGTAAATGGATTCACTCAGTCAATAAATAAGCTTTTCAAAAACCTAAAATATTCTTAAGTGCAATTCTAAAAAGGGAAAGGGTTAGTCTTGGTTAATTAACTCAAGACTTAACACCTTTTACAATATTTAGAATAACAAATAAAAAAAATTTGTTTACAAAATTGTATGCCTTTCCAAACTTTGTCATAAAAGCATGGCATTGGGGTCATTGCAAGTCAAAATTCTCCTTTACATGGAATATTATGCCAAATCTCTAAATAAATAACTCCATTTGATTAGTTTGAAAGATAAGTTGGAAGAAGAGATTATTCCCCTTTGCATCAAAAACAAGGAAGATGTGTAACAAGCTTGTCTAGTCAATTCCAACTCAAGATCAATCAACCTCCAATGGTCTCCACTTGTATCTAAACCTATGCCAAATCTTGGATGAAGAACTCTGCTTGAACTTCCTAAAATGTCAAAATATTTGGATTACATTAAAACCAAGGAGAAGCATGATTTTCATCAAATAGTCAACTAAATCTTTGACCAATTCACTATAAGTATCCCTTACTTGCATGGACAAGGATCTTGATGAGTGAGAGATATATTTAGATTAAATTATTTATTATTTCCTAGCCTTCTACTCTCAATTTCTTATTTTTATGCATGCATTTCTTTGGCACTTATCTATTTATGGCTTTTATGTGTCTATTTTCCCTTGGCTTGTCTTGCTTCTATTCTAGGCCTTTTCGTTCATGTGCCTTTCTTGTGTATTCTATGCAAAATGTCGATTCAAGGATTTATTTTGGCTCTTTTCTTAATCATTTTCCCACAAAAAAATTGTCTGTAGGAATTGTCTTGGACTACTTTTTTTAGACTTTATTGCCTCTTAGACTTTACTATCTTGGACTTTTGTTCTTTTGTTTTCTTTGTACAAAAATTCTAAAGGAAATGTTTCCTTCATGGTTTTGTCTTAAGGACTGTTTGAAAGAAAGAACCCTTTGAGCCTTTGTCTTAAGGAATTTTTTAAAGAAAGAGCCCTTCGAGCCTTCAAAAATGACCCTTTAGAAGCTTGGAAAGTGACTTTCCCTAAAGGCACATACCCTTTGGGTTTCTTGAAAAATTCCTTTGAAATCTTGAATTGAAACTTCTCGAAGGGAAGATACCCTTCATGATTCTTGTCAAGTGAATTTTATAAAAATACCCATCAACAACATGAAGATTCCCTTTGATATTTTATCCAAGTGACCCTCTAAAAGCATAAAAGGTACACTTGCCATTGAAAAGTCCTTTGGGATTATATGAATGTATTTTCCTAAAGGCAAAAAAGAATCTACTCAAAAGTTTGAACTGGCCTTTCTTTCAAAAAAATAAGTGTCCTTTCAACCTTTTTAAAGTGACCCTCTAGACATTATATTTTAAATTTTCCTAAAGGTTACATACCCTTCAAGATTTTGTAAAATGTCCTCTTTGAAAAAATTAGAAAGTCCTTCAGAATTTGAATATGTCTCTTGAAACTTCTATTTTGAGATTTCTCTAAGGGTACATACCCTTCAATATTTTTGTAATGAACCTTCCCAAAGGGCACATACCCTTCAGGTTTCTTGAATTGCACCTTTTCCCTTCACCAAATTTCCCTTTGTAATTCTTTTAGACTTCTTGCAAAGTCATTTGAAATCTCTTTTCCCTTGGATAAAAAGTTTGAGGAAATTGTTCTCACTCTTAGCCTGAATAAATTCTAAGACAATACTTGGGAAAGAAAACACTTAGTGTAAATTAAAAAAAAATAAGCCTATACTCCTGCTTATAATCCCTTATAACTGAAACTATAGGCCTATAGGTTAATGTTATAACTATATATAACATTGTGATTAGCAGATATGCTTATTGAACTTGTTGTAGGTATCATGCCCCTGTATAGAATTTAACTTGTGAATGACCTCAAAGAAGGTTCAAAAGTAGATTTGATCTTCATTCTTCTTCATGGTTATAATCACTTGTCACTAAATCTTGATAAAGACCTTTCTTAATTTCAACATATCATCCCTGTGAACACAATTGATTATGTAACATTGTTTTAGGTCCTCATCATGACTGTATTTGATCGTTGACTTCCTACATATCCCTTTGTTCATTCCTTTAGACTATAATTCACTAGTTTGACCAGCTGTATAGAGGATTTGATCATTATGGGGAAAGTTTAAAATAGTACAAGTAATAATTTGACCTTGACAGGTCAAATTACTAACAATTTTGGTGAGTTTTAGGGTTTGATCATCCTGTTGGTCAAAGAACTTAGAAACTTTAGTTATGATAAACTTGGATACACACTAAAAAGTGGAAAATCTAGAGACCAAAACACAAAATTAAAACTAACTCAACAATAATAACATGTGCACATATGCACTTAGAGGAAAGGATAACAATAATACTAAAAAGGAAAAATAACTACTATTGAAAGTATGTGTGGAAAATGACTTAGAAGAATGAAACTAAAGGTAGTCTATTGTGTTTAAAATAACATCCACTTTTTTTGTCCTCCTAGATCAAAAGGAAAGCTATTTGATGCCCCATAGAATCTTTAAATATATTCTCCATCTCTTGATAGCTATTTTTTGCAACTAGGAGCAATTGGATGCTCATGTTTTCTTGATGGTACAATTGGGATTACAACCTCTAGTCTCATGTAAATTAATTTCAAGTATGGATCCAAGGCCTAATCATCATGCTCCCATATCTATTTACTTCATAATAACATCTTAAATTGCTTATCTTGATCATGTAGACTAGCATGTTGTATCTTCTTTGTCATATCTTCAAGGCTAACCTCTAAGAGAGATGATTATGATTTTATGACTTATTGAGACCATTTATGTTCATACTTAGCATCCAAAAGTTTATAATCATCTTAATATGATTAAATAGGTTGATAACCATGTTTGAGATGTTCAAACATGTCATCTTCTATGAAAACAACCACTTCTTGCTTGGTGAAATCACTCTTCTCATCCTACAATAGACCACATTCTAGTAAATAATACCTTGAACAAAAGATATTAAATAAATATAAAGAATTGTTCTCTTGAACTTTAAGTACAACTAGAACATAAGGATAAAAATTATCTTCAACTTCATGTGGTAATTGGTAATCATTTTCTGTCACTTTATCAAGATCTTATTCTTCATGATGGATGGCAGCCCTTATTGGATCAATAAGCTCATGGAAAACACCTTCAAGTTAAATAATTGAAGTGTTATCTTCTTGAATTTCATCATCTATTCTCAGTTGATCTTCAATTACATTAAGAACCTCTTTGACTTCATCAATTTCATCTTTGATACTGAGTGTGTCTATGATGATGTCCTTCTTATGATCATACAATACTCTTTCATCTCCATCTACATTAGCTACAACTTCTTCTTTTGATTTAGAAAGAATGATTTCCTTTTCTAGGATAGGAATAGTAGATCACTAAAAGTATTCAATAATATGAGAAAGATCCAATGTTTGTGTCATATGTACCTAATTTTTCTCTTAAGGATGCCAAACCAAAACAACTGCCACCTCCTCTCTCTACACTATTTCTTGAATTACTTTCCATGAATGAAAGGATTTGGGATTTTGAAGGGTAATGGGTGAGGTTTGAATGTTAATAGTTAATTTGGGGTGTATTTCATCATTTGAGTTTATTCTTGGTTGTATTTAACTCCAAGTTGGAAATTTTGGTTTAGGTTCTTCTGGCATTGTAAGTATTGTAGCTTGAGGCATGATTGGGAAATTTTCTTGCTGAGATGGACTTGAAATCCATAGATATTGATATGAGGTAGAAATAGGTAATGATGTTTGAGACTGCTTATCAAATATCTCTTGTTTGTGAGCTGATAACTCCTCAGTAATCATTTGTCTTACCCTCCTCATTTCCTCTATCTCATCATGAAAATTCAAAGAATTTTGGAAGGATGATTGATCTTGGAATGGGTAAAGCTCATATGGATTAGGTTGAGATGTATATAGATCATGGTTATAGGAATGGTATGATTATTCATACTACTGATAAGGATCTATATACTCTTCACATGGCTGATTGGGTCATGGGGATCATACTGTAAATAATAAAAGGGAGAAGAATAATGAAACTCTTCTTTGTAGGGTGCCATAGCCTAGAAATTCATGAAGATAAATAGAATTATGATAAATAATGTAACTTTTCCTTGAAATGAGAGCCATAATAATATTGAAAACTGGATCTAAAATTGGTGTATTACAAGTTGGTCCCACCGGGCATGCCAAAAAATATTATCACTCTAAAGTGCATCCTACTTGAAGAAGTGTAAAGCACACCCTCACTCCAGTTGATACAATTACAACTTCTCAAAGTGTGGGTGACTCTTTGATGACAATAATCTCAAGATAGGGCTAGTTACCCTAGGATTTTTTAATAAATTTGACTACTATGATTTTTGGATGGAAAAGGGGAAGAGAAAATTGAAAAAGAAATCATATCTAATGGAGTGATGCACCTAAATTGTTCAAATCCTCTGAAGTTAATAAAATCAATGCACACATATAATCAAATGAAATCTATAATTCTATCCTTAAGCAAAAATGCTTCAGATGAAGGGTTGAAAACCTCTTCAAATGACCTACAAAAGGTTGAGATAGAGAAAGATAGGTGAGGAGGGACCTAAAAAAGGATAAAAATCTCACTTATATGTTGATACACAATCAAATAAAATTATTCTTCTCTCAAAACTTAGATTTAGAATATAAATTCCTTTATTGATCAGTGGTCTAGCTTATAATTTCTTTCTTCCAACTTCAGGGATCTTCTAAATGGCTTCATTCAATCAATAAAAAAGCTTTTCAAAAACCTAAAATATCCTTAAGTGTAGTTCTAAAAAGGGAAAAGGTTAGCCTTGGTTAATTAACTCAAGACTTAACACCTTTTAAAATATTTAGAATATTCAATAAAATCTTTTCCTTTTACAAAATTGCATGCCTTTCAAAACTTTGGCATAGAAGTATGGCAGCAGGATCATTGATATTCAAACTTATCCTTTGCATGGAACACTATGCTGAATCTCTAAATAAATAACTCCATTTGATTAGTTTGAAAGCTAAGTTGGAAGAAGAGATTATTCCCCTTTACATCAAAAACAAGGAAGATGTGTAACAAGCTTGTCTAGTCAACTCCAACTCAATATCAGTCAACCTCCAATGGTCTCCACTTGCATGCAAAACTATGCCAAATATTGGATGAAGAACTCTGCTTGAATTGCCTGCAATGTCAAAATCTTTAGATTACATGAAAATGAAGGAGAAGCTTTATTTTGGTCAAATAGTCAACTAAATCTTTGACCAATTCACTATAAATAACCCTTGTTTGCATGGACAAGGATATTGATGAGTGGGAGATATATTTAGATTTAATTCTTTGTTATTTCCCAGATTTCTACTCTCAGTTTCTTATTTTTGTGCATGTGTTTCTTTGGTACTTATCTGTTTATGGATTTTATGTGTCCATTTGACCTTGGCTTGTCTTGCTTCTATTCTGAGACTTTTCATTCATGTGCCTTTCTTGTATATTTTCTTTCCAATGTTGATTCAAGTATTTTTTTTGGATCTTCACTCAGTCATTTTACCATGGACAAATTGTCCATGGGAATTGTCTCAGACTTCTTCTTCTAGACTTTATTGTCTCTTAGAGTTTACTGTCTTGAATTTTTGTTCTTTTGTTTGCTTCAGTCAAAAATTTCAAAAGAAATTTTTCCTTTGAGCTTTTATCTTAAGGACTTTATGAAATAAATAGCCCTTCGAGCCTTCAAAAATGACCCTTTAGAAGCTTGGAAAGTGACTTTCTTGAAGGGCACATACCCTTCAAATTTATTGAAAAAGTCCTTTAAAATATTTAAGTGAATCTTCCCAAATGGAAAATACACTTTGAGAATCTTACCAAGTGAATTTTTCAAAAATGCCCTTTAACAACTTGAAGATGCCCTTCGGGATTTTATCTAAGTGAACCTCTTGAAGCATAAAATGTACATTTGCCCTTGAAAATTCCTTCAAGATTATATGAATGTACTTTCTTGAAGGACAAAAAGAAGCCCCTTAGAATTTTGAACTAGCCTTTCTTTCAAAAAAATAAGTGTCCTTTTGGCCTTTTTAAAGTGACCCTCCAGACTTTGTATTTTGAATTTTCTTGAAGGGTACATGCCCTTAAGGATTTTGTAAAAGGTCCTCCTCAGAAAAATTGGAAAGTCCTTCAAAATTTGAATCTATTCCTTGAAACTTATTTTTTAGCTTTCTCAAAGGGTACATACCCTTCAAGATTTTTGTAATGAACCTTCCTGAAGGGCACATACCCTTCAAGTTTCTTGAATTACACCTTTTCCTTTCACCAAACTACCCTTTGTAATTATTTCAAACTTATTAAAAAGTCCTTTGAAATCTATGTTCCCTCAAAAAAATGTCCAAGGAAATTGTTCTCACTCTTGGCTTGAAGAAATTTTGAGAAGACAACACTTGGGAAAGAAATCACTTAGTGTAAAGTCTAAAAAAATAAGCCTATACACTTACTTCTAATCCCTTTTAAATAAAAATATAGGTCTGTAGGTTAATTTTATAACTGTATATAGCATTTTGAGTAGGAGATATGCTTTTTGAACTTGATGTAGGTGTCTTGCCCTTGTATGGACTATAGCTTGTCAATGACCTCAAAGAAGGTTCAAAGGCAGATTTGATCTTCATTCTTCTTCATGGTTATAAGCACTTGTGACTAAATCTTGATAAAGACCTTTCTTATTTCAACATATCATCCTTGTGAATGTACTTGATTATGTAACATTGTTTTAGGTCCTCATCGTTACTATATTTGATACTTAACTGCCTACATATCCCTTTGTTCATACCTTTAGACTATAATTCACTAGTTTGACTAGTTGTATAGAGGATTTGACCATTCTAGGGAAAGTTTCAAATAGTATAGGTAGTAGTTTGACCTTGACAAGTCAAATTACTAACAAGTGGAACATAGACTAATGGGTCTAAAATATTCAACTGGTTCTCCCCATGCTTCTTAGGGATTAAAACCAAAAAAGTGTTGTTGAATTCCTGAAGCATAGTTCCAATTTTTAATAATTTATAGACATCTAAGAAAACTCCATTCTAAGTAATGTCTCAAAAGACATGGAAGAAAAAAATGGGGGAAGCCATTAAGAATAGGGGCCTTATCACCTTCAAAATAGAAACCTATGGATCTGATGTCTTCATTCAAAGGTCGATATATAATAGAAGAAATGTCTTCTTGGGTTATTACTTCCTAGATGAGATTAACCACCTATTCTTCTAGATGGACATCCTGAGAGGGAAAATGAGCCAAAAGATTTTTAATGAAGTTAACTATTTATAGTTTGATATCTTTTTCATATTTATATAGAGTCCCATCATCCCCCTTAATTTTTGAAATTAATTTATGTTAATAATTTCTAGAGGCTGAAAGATGAAAATACTTTGTATTCATATCACCTTCTTTCAGCCAGGTTTTCCTTGATTTTTGACACAAGAATATAACTTCCTTGGGTTCCAGATTATGAAATAAAATTTATATTTCCTTTTATTTATCATGAAAAGAAGAAGTGGGACCAAAATCATTAATTTCCTCCTCAGTTATGCATAATTCTTCCTCTATTTTTCACTTTTGGGTAAAAATATTCCCAAAAACTTCATTATTCTAGATCTTAAGTTTATATTTAACGTGTTTGAGTTTCATAGCTAAGATATACATGGTTTAGCCTTGACTATGAAACTTCCACCATTCCTTCAGTAAATCGGATAGATTTGAATTGGTTATCCACATTTTCTCAAATTTGAAAGGGGTATTTTTAAGTTTAAACATCTTTTTACTAGTGAAAATCGATTGATTGTGATAAAAGCCAACCTTGGGAAGGGAATTTAAGAAGTTGTTAAAATGTAAATACCATAACATTGAGACTAAAAAACTATCAAGACTAACCTAAATGAGTTTTTATTCCAATCTTCTATTAGACAAGGTGAAGAGGTTTCGTTTCAAGTCAACGTCCATGAGCTCCACCTCAATAATAAAGTCACTAAAGTCCATAATACTGTCATTGAAATAGTAGGTTATCCCCTTTTTTCCATGGGGATAAAGGAGAATTAAAGTTTCCTACTACCATCTAGTTCTTGTATTTGAAATAGTTACTCATCTTAATCAGATCTGCCAAGATTTTTTTATTATCATTATTATTATTAGGTTCATAGATGTTTGTTAGGACCCACTCCACTTTAGTATGAATGTCTTTGAAAAAGACTATAATATGTGTTTCATATTTTAACAAGACCATTCCTTATAAAATAAGGGGATCTCAAAAAAAACATGAATAGGCTTGTTATAAGTACTCACAAGAGGAGGTATGATAATAAGAGAAGGATCTTGGGAAGGCTTGTCAGCCCATTTGGTAGGAAATGAAGCCAATTACGGTAAAGGAATTAAACCATCACCAAGATGAGGGGATGATGGGGAAATAATGGGACTAATCTCAATAAAAGGAGTAATGGGATTGTAAGTAGGGATAGACTCAGTGATAATAGGAGTAGAAATAGGCTCAACTATAGTGGGAGCAAGAATGAAATCAACTATAGCAGGAGAAAGAATGGACTTAAAAGTAGGCTCAACTAAGAGAGGGGAAAAGTCTAAAAAAGGTCAAATAAGGGTTATACACATCTCATGGATAAGCAAACTATAGGGGTCAGGGTACCTATCAAAGTGGAAACACATTGTCATATCACTATCCATGAGCATAGTCCTATGAGGTTCCTAAAAAAATAGAGGCATTGACACCATCTCTACACTATGATAAAGAGGAAAAATACTAAAATTAATAACTATAAATGATGGAATATAGTAAGCTAAATGAAAATACTAAAGCAAATAAGAAAGATAATGGATAATCTAAACATCATGGGCCTGATCAAGACCACCTAAAAGGGGATCATCTAAGGAATAACCATCATCATAGTCAGTGGTGTGAAGATCAAAAATGCAATTATGAATGACCTTGTCATCTAATGAGGTGTGGTGAATATAATTTTGAGTCTTTGTCAAGATAACAAGAATGTCGTCACAAGGATTTTTATGAGAATGAGGTTATAATGAACTAATAAGTTGAGAGATGAGATGAGGTGAGAGATCAAATGCTTTAATATTTAGGTTGATCTCATCAAATTCATCATCATTAAAATCTAAGAGGTTAGGAGGAATATTCCCAATTAGTTTAAGATGACCGTTGTAACCTCAATTTGAATTGATGGGAAAGTTGAATCATTAAGACTCACAAAATGGAACACTGGGAAAAGGGTCAAGAGTAGGAATCTTGAAGACACCACAGTCTTGGAATTGTTTGAAATTATAAGGGTTAGTGTCACCCTAAATCCTATAGATGGATCTATTATGAGGGAATTTAATGCATTGGTAGGTAGAAGAATAAATTGCTCTCATATGGTGAGTCCATGACCTATTAAGCAAGATATTATAAGAAATAAGATATTTAAATATCATCACATTCACATGAATGATGATAGATGGGTTGGTAATGGGGAGCCACACACAACCTAAAGGAGGTACTTGCCTTTGATCATATCCTTGGCATATACTATGTGTGGACTTAAGATTGCATTTAGAATATCTAAGGGTTTTGATATATTCAAGAGAGACAACTAAGTGCCAAAACCCTCATTAACCAAGGCACATTTGACTTGTATATCACCTATTTGGACACTAATTAATAAAGGAGGATCATCCGCATGAAGTAGGATCTCATCAATAATCATAGAATTGATAAGAAATTTTAAGGAAAGAGAAGTGTCCATTTTTCATCAACATGGATGGACATCTCTTCACATTATTATAATATGCTATCCTCAAATATAGATAAGGTTGAATCACATCCTACTAGAGGAGGATGAGGCATGTTCATTTTGAACAAGAGTTAAATAAGATAGTTTATATGATGTGAAGTGGTCCTCATAAGTTCAAGGAATGGAACTTAGGATGGGAGATTAGTGAGTTCCATGATAGGATACCACTCATCATAACCCATGATAATATAATTATAAATAGGTGCATAGTGATTAATAAGGTCCTTGAAATGAGGAACTAAAATGCATTGGAATTTGTGTTGAGAGAAGGTTTAGAACAAGGTTGTAAATTATGTTCTGAAGATGAAGCAGTTGGTTCAAGTGTAGGTTGAGATTTGGTAAAAGAAGTGTTAGTACAAGATTGATTATCATGAGTGATAGGTAAAGAATATGAAGGGAGAGTATAAATATAATGGGAATTGTTATCCAAATGAGGATTTGGAATTAGTTCATCAGAGGTTATAAGGTTATCTTTCCCTAACTCATTTCAATGATCTGGAGAAGAATCATAGATAACATGAAATCTGCAGGATAATAGAGGAGTGTAGATAGGTTGAGGATCAATACAAGTAACCTCCCTTGACATATTTGTCATGTTAACCACATTCTCCTTAGAAGTGGGATTAAAAAGAATTTATATATTATTGGTAGAAGGGGTGGGCTTGTCTTGGGTATCTTGACTAGGTTGGTGATTAGGAAGAGGGTCTTTATAGATATCCAAATGGGCATTAGCTTGATTCAAGGCTTGATATTTAGTATGTGTTTCATGAGCCTTAAAATCAATGTCATGGACTTATTAATTATGTTTAATGATAGAATCATGATCAAAATTAGGACCATGAATAAAATAATTATACAAATTATGAATCTTCCTACATGTCTCATGAGAATGATCCCAACTAGCATGAAACCAACAACAATTGTTAGGATTGTAGCAGGATTTCATAGGATGACTAGGATCAAGGTCTTATGGTAGAGGCCTAGGTAGAAATTTAAGTAATTTAGATAAGGATAGGGGTTTGTGAACATTGATTTTATTTGGTGAAAATAAATTAGGACTAGTGTATTTTTCAAAATAAGGAGTTGGTTTCAAAGATTGTTTAGGAACAATAACTTAAATAGTTTGAATGGTGTCATAAGAGTCTATGACACCATCATTAGTAGCATTATGATTATTATTATAAAGTAAGATATGAAGACCCATAATAGGTTGGGGCGGCTTGAATTGATGCATAAGAAAATCTTTACATTTAGCTTTGTCAATAGACTCCTCTAATGTATGTGGAGAGAGAGTGCGGACCTGATGTTGTAACTTGGGAAAAAGAACATTGGTAAAGAGATGGAAAAGGTTATCATTGGCCATGTTATGTTGAAATTTATTGGAAAATGTTTTCCATCTTTTAACAAATGCTTGGGTAGTTTTTTTTCAAGTTGTTTACAATTTATGATGTGGGTCAAAGTGTTTTTAGGAAGATCACTAGTTTGGAACTTTTGAACTAAAGCATTCACTAAATATTCCAAACTAGTAATAGACTAATTTTTAAATTGGTTGTACCAATATAAAACATCACCCATGAGGATTTTGGCTATGAGCTTGGTAGAAACAAAGGTATTTAATATGACCCAATACTTATAGATATTTCCAAATGTTTTGAGATCAATATTAGGATAAATTGATCTATTATAATAAATGTTAAGGGTGACACCTCCTATGTTAATATTAGTAATTTGAGTTGTAAGAGGCTCATTTTGAAGATGGTTAATGGTTTTGTTGACCAAAGGAGGTTGAGGGATGAAATTGTTAGGGGAATATTGAAGAAGAGGTGAGGGAACATTTTTATTATACATTCACCAAGATGTTGGTTAAGGATGAGTTTGAAGATGGAGAAGGCGATTTTGCATTCTCATCATTTGATTTGTATTAAGAGCTTGAAAGGTATTCGTTTGATTAAGTATTTGTAACAAGATATGGTGGGTTAGATTGGCACTATTATCATTATTTAAAGCATTAGAGTTGGTATTAGTGGATTGGGTACCACTATTGGTGTTCATAGGATCTTGAGAGGCACTATTAGAATGTGAGGCAGTAGTGGAAAATTATGATTATGTGAAAAAAGATTGACTAGTAAAAGGATGAGAAGAGGAAGCACTAAAAGCAAGATTACCTTAGGTAGAAAATAATACACTAGTGAAAGGATTAAGAAGAGTGGATATTATGACAGTCCCACTAGATGTATAACCTACCATATTAGTGTAGATACTAGGCAAAGAGGTAAAAGAAGTTAAAGAATAAGAGGTCATGGTATGAGCAAGGGTCATAATAAAGCGAAGAGGCTGAGAATCAAATAAAGTGGTACCCCCAAATGTATTTGATAATTTGGGAGTAGGTGAATGAGGCTCTTCATATTTACCATTAATCATGAGATGGTAAATGATAAAAGGATCTTTTCCTAAATGTTGAGGAAATTTAGAGATAAAAAAGAGCATTTCAAGGGTATACTCTAATTCAGGTTGATCTTTAAGTGAGTAGAGAGGATTACATTACAAAGTGGAATGAGGAGGGGTCCCATAGTTCATTGTACAAGTGGCTATTTGAACATTACTCTCATCTAAGAGAGTATCCCTACTCTATGTATGAGAGACCCTATGAGGGTTGGTAAAACTCATCATGTTTGTTGAATTCAACATAGTGTTGTCTTCAAACATAAAATTCATGATGAAGGAAAAATAATAAACTAGGAAAAAGAGATGAGAAAGCAAGGAAATAAGAAGTGATAGAAAATATATAGAGTCAACTGGATTAATCTAGCATAGGAAATAGGGCCCATAAACTATGCAAGGTTGATTGGGTCCACCTACAAAGCAGACATAGGCTAAAAAAGTATATAGGGTCAACTGGGTTGACCTAGCACAATAGATAGAGGAAATAGATAGTGTATAAGAAACTATGTTGACTGAAATGATTATGGACTAAAATAAGAATAATTTTACAAGTATTTTGAAAATCAAGAATTGAAGTGAAACACATAATCAATTACATCAATTAGGTTGATCTAATTGAGGCACATAGCACAAAAACTTACACCAATGATGGCTAATGAAAGGTTTTTAAATACAACACATAATTTATTAAAGAGAAAGCAATAAACTTGGAAAGTAAAATTTAACTAATTGGTCATCCTGAATGTTGTTAGATTATTAGAATATTATTTTAGATGTGATAGGAAGTTGGTTGTAAGCAAGGAACTAGAAATCAATCTAAAATAGTTTCAAGATGTTTAGTTTGAAATGGATATATACTGGCAATGGTACAGACTTTATATTGGGTCCTACCCCCTCACTTAACACACCATAGTGATAAGGGTGTCGGGTGCTTAGCCAAAATATACCATTAACCATGTGTTTATACTTGGCTAGAAAACCAAGTAGGATTCCCCCTTGGTGATGAAATCCAAGTAGGTATGCCTTGGGTAGACAATTATTAAAATGTGTTTTAAAATTATGTGATTTGGTAGTGTGTGCATAAAAGAAAAAATAGTGAAAATAAATGGTATATTGAAAACCACCTAATTAGACTATGTGATCTATTCTAAGCATGCAAGCAACAATAAATGAAAATGTGAGATAATTAATAGAATATAAGGGTTAATTCTAATTTCAAAACATAGTACAATGTTGATTTAGTTAATATTATATGTAGATAATATATAACAAGTTAAATAGGGTCACCTATGTACTATGGAAGAAATCATTTTGAAAGTAAACTACATCAACAGAGTTGACCTAGCTTTCTAGACTGCATACATAATACATAACTATGATGATAGGGTCAACCTATTTGATTGTACAGGGATAGTTTTAAAGACTAAAAAGTGTGAAAAATAGAACTATAAGGAAAGAGAGAGAAAAATAGAAAGGAACCTTGGTGGATTAGAGGATGTAGAGAAATGAGATTGCCTTTGAATAACCTTGATAAATACTTGAAAATCCTACTACCCATTTCAACTGGGTTGACCAACATTTATAAAAACCTATTATTAAGTGCCTAAAATGTATAGGTTCAATTAGGTCAATCTATTGGGTTGAATATAATGTTTTAAAGTGTAGAGGGTCAACTAGGTAGACCTAGTAGTTTGAAATAGAATTCTAGAAAATTTGAAAGAATAGAATAGAGTCATTTTAATGTGACTGTGTGTCAAACCTACACATAGAAATTAGTATTATGTCAATACAATTGACCTAGCATCATAAATATATGATACTAAAAATTATTAAATGATTAAATAAGTGAAGATAAAATTATAGAGGTTAAATTCACATCGGGTTCACCATAATGCATGCAATCAAAAATTCATCATGTCTACAAATCAATCCTAACCAAAGAAGATAAATCATACCATACACTTTTGATTGGGGATACATTTTTTAATTGGGAGCATGACTACTATGGGGATCTATTATACCTGATTAGGGTAAATCTTACCATAATACACCATGTTAACAAGGGTTCTAAAGCCTCCAGTCTAACACAATGATGCAATAACCCTAAGGGGGTCATGAATTTTGATATTTAACCTATACTAATAATAATTAAAGTAAATATAATCTAGTGCTCACCAAAGCTTATGGTATAAAGTGGGGGTTAGAAACAATAAAACTAAACATGCATAAAAGATATACACTCATGTCAGTGTATACTGAATCCTAATGCATGGAAGAGAAACACAAATGCATATCTATTTACTATTACAAAGGAAAAATAAAGTTAATAATACTTACCTTTGAAGATGAACTCATTGATTCTTAATATCTCCCTTGGCCAAGGTGTTTCGTAAGAGGTTGTTATGGTATGTAAGGATGGTAAGGATAAATCAATTTTAGGCTAAACAACCTATTAATGTATCTAACAGTCTCCCCATAATACAAGATCTGTATCTCCAAAGAAAGTATGAAACCCTAAGCTTTAATTCTCAAGTAGAATGGTCAATAAGCAGATGTTCATTCACTCTTACTTCTTTTGATTTTCTTTGATAAATTATGGAAACAAACTTTTATATATAGGAAAATTTGACCCTTGATCCTTCCAAAAATTTCAATCGATAAGGTCAACCCAGTCAACCTAGAAAATTTTTAGAGAATAATTGACTAGGTCCCAAGCTAGGTTGGCTAAAGGCAAACCTAATTCCTAAGTGAAAATGTCCCAAAATTGTATAGGGTCAACCCAGTTGACCTAGCATAGCTAACTAACAAAAAAGGATTTAGGTGAGGAAAAGGAGGATAAAATATAGCAAATGCTTGAAATGGGTACAATAGATAAGAACAAGATTAGGGTTAATGGTTTTAGGAGACATGTGTGTAGATAAAAAGTGTCAAAAGGGAAAACAATCATGTGAAGCACCAATGTCTACCCACCCATTTCCTAGTGTACCACATAAGGCATGCACTTAAAGAGATTGAGACTCGATGAGTTCCTATAAGATAAAAAGTGTCAGTAATTGATAAAAATTTTAAAATATTATGTGTATACAGGGGAAATGGAGGGTTTCTTGATAAGGGTACAATCTTGGAAGAATGATTCAAGATATTACATGTTTTATAGATTTTTGAATCCATTTTAAACACAATGCGTTGATTCCAAACCCCATATTTAGATTTTATCTTGATTGAGTGAATAAGGGGTTTGTCTATAAGAACGAACACACAAAAATGGGCAATGAGGAGTCTACATATAGACTTGGTTATGAGATAGATGGTAATTCATTTTCTAAGAGCTTTGAAAATACCCAGGATAACCTATGGGGCCTAGAATTCTAGGGGCAATTTTGGCAGGTGTACCCATATATGTATATCCTCAATAATGACATTGTCAAGGTTGAAACCTACTTTCTACTTGTGAAGATAAACATTATATTTACCCATAAACCATGGGCCTCTTGTGAGAATCCTAATGTAGTCTTTATAATTTTACAAGTTGATAAATAAAAAGTTCTTTGCCATAGTAGTGATGTCAATATGTCCCTTAGGATGCCATTTGAAATTATCCCACTTTTGAAAGGAAGCAATATTAGGTCCAAAACCATTAAATTTAAACAAGAGTGAATTTGTCAAGGAAGAGTCAACTTTATCTATGATATAATTTGGGGCATCAAGGCATAACTCATTTCTTTCACTGATAGGGACTAGAATCGAATCTTCCAATATTTTTTTATTTAATCACTCTCCAAACACCATATCAGCCCATGAGATTGATTTTTTTCCTCTAGAAAAATTAGATATTGTGTCTAGAGGTGGACCCTTTCCTAAAACCAACATGTAAACTAGTCCATCCTTCAAAATAACAGGTGGACCCTATCCTAGATCTAGTGATAGTATAGATGTGTCCTTCATAAGATCACTAGATTGTAACTCACCCTCTTCCCTCCCATTGCCTGCATTTGAAATTCCACCTTCAATCTTCCCACCCATCGCTCACTCAAAGTTTCAAGAACACCTTCATTTTGAAATTATTAATTTTAGTTGACAATAGTGATTTCATATGTGTGTTTGTGTGTGTGTTTTATTTATTCAATCATAAAATAGTCCCTAAGATTCTAACAACCCCAAGATAAAGTCCTCTTTTAAACATAAGGGTTTCAAAAAAGGTCACCTAATTAATAATAGTGTGGTTTATATAAATTGAAACTTTATTTGTAATATCCCGATATAAGATGATTGGCCATATTAAATGATATCACTAAGAACCTTAATAGATCAAACCTAATTATAAAATAGTTTTTATTACATAATGGGTCCATAAAGTCATATATAATCATTGGTATCTCTAATTTATTATGCACCACATTCAAGGTTAATGGATCCCTATGCCATGATACTATAAAAAGGTGGAGTGATTGATATTGAATACTAGATAATGAATCTATGTGGACTAAAACCATTTCCACATACTCATGTGACCTTTATATAGACACAATCCTAATATATATATATATATATATATATATATCTGTGTGTGTGTGTGTGTGTGTGTGTGTGTGTGTGTGTGTGTGTGTGTGTGTGTGTGTGTGTGTCTTCACTTTATATAAGGTGATAGGATCTCACAACAAACTAGTCCTAATATTTATATGAATGGATACTATTCATATAAATATTAGGACTTAGTTTGTTGTGAGATCCTATAACCTTATATAAAGTGAATATATATATATATATTCACTTTATATAAGGTGATAGGATCTCACAACAAACTAAGTCCTAATATTTATATGAATGGATACTAATGCATGACATCGGAATAGTGACACTTGTTTCCATCACATGATTTCATGGGTCCCTAACTCCATAAAGTCCTAAGATCAAAGGAAAAAAAGTGATTAATTTTTGGCCATATAGAAACATAATCATGCCAAGTGACATAATCCTTAACATTCATTACAAAGATGCTATACTTATCCATGCAACCAAAAATTGACACTAATGATTGTGATCCCAATTTCAACATTAAAAACTCTCATTAATTAGTACGAAGCTCAAAATGACATTAATATAAAAGAAGGATATATTTTCATCAATTTATTATGAACTAGGTGTAGACACTAAAATTTGGTATTAAACACTTGGAAATGTTGATCTTAGTTTACCTCAATCTTATATGACTTGTGCATACACATATGGATCTTACACACCCTTCTCTTACACCTACATTCTTTTTATGGGTCCAACCTTAAATATTTTCTATTATTCACTTACAAATATTACCTAGTATGTGCCTAACATATTCACTATCATACTCAGACTATTTATAGATCATACTATAAATATTATTTTCTCTCATACAAGTTTGAAAGACTTAGACACTTATAGAATTCCACATGTGTCCAACTCTGATAGACTCATTGTCATGTTAATAACTTATTATTTTTAAATTAAAATCATATTTAGGGGGGTTCTTCACATATTTCACATATTAGTGGTGTGATAAAGTACCCATAGAGTCCCATATAAATATGAAATAGGATTAATATTATGGAAGAATCTAGTGGTCAAACAAGTATTGATAGATATTGGATCAAGAATGAATATCTGCAACAAAACATTTTTATAGCAATTGGTTTTCGTTATGGATGCTATTAAAAATTTAGATAAAATACAAAGAGGATTTTATAAAATTCCATGTTAGTTATGGGTATGTTCACATGGGGGACAAAAAAGGGCCTACCTATGGACATGATTTTTTAGAAATTTTATAAATTTGAACTTCCATAGATAATTTGAGATGGCTATGCTCAAAATTTGAAGATGGTATAAAAACATAAATTGTAGAATTTCAAGTCTAGTTTCCAAAAAAAAATTTGAAAAATGGTTATGTATAAATAGGTCAAACATAGAAAATTTGAAGAGGACCTCCTATTTTTATAATAAAACATAGTAGATAGATGGGCATGTGGCCCACCATTTTTTGAGCATCATTAAATATTGTTTGAAACCCTTTTGTGAATATTTAGATAAGATCTTCTAGTCTATTATGAATTTTTTTATATTTTTGGAATAAATATTTATTTTATTAATTTTTAAATTAAATAGATCCTGAAAATTGACAAAAAATGAATAGCCAACCATGTGCCCCTTTGCCCACCAACTACCTCAAAAAATAAAAAAAATGATTTTTTTTTAATGTTTATAAAATTAGGCCTAGTATGTTACCATATAATTTGTTTCTCAATTTGATTGATGCAAAAAAATTACATAAACATGAATAGGCATGTATATATATGACATGTAGTGTCGTAAAAAAGGTGTAGCTAGAAATAAATATAGTTTAAACCCTTTAAATAGCCCAAAAATTTAAAAAATCATATATTTTGAAAGAGGACAGTATGCTCATCATGATGGTAATAAATTTTTGAATTTTTTTTTGAAATCATAGTGTATTTGGTTATTAAATTTTAATTTTTTTTTCCTATCAAAGCTCTCGATCTCAGTTCTAGATGCACAAGCACAAGCACAAGCCTTTAGCTCAAAAATCCAAGCCATTTTTGAGCTTAAAGGCTTGATTTTGAATTCAAATTCAAATATCACTTATGATTTATATAATGCACACACATTGTTTTATAATAAGACCAAAAAGTTAAATTTAGTCTTTGGGTATACGTTTTTCTTATATTTTGATATATTGGTCTTTGGGTATAGATTTTTTTTTTTTATAAGATTTGGTTTTAAGCTCGATAAACCTGAAATCGTCACATATATCCTTGATGTTGTGCCTATAGTGATGAATATATAGCTTAGAAAATATCTAAATACACTAGGGACCTTGTTTAAAACCATTAAGGGATGGTTATGCTTTAGAAATAGAGGGTGGCGTAGACTTGGCATTGGCCAAGTATGAAATATGTATAATTTACCCTAGCTCATAATCTATTGAGCTTATTCAAGATACATAAGAGGTGAAAATGTCCCCTAAATATGAGACATGCTTCCCCTAAAAAATTATGCTAAGTAGAGGGACCTAAAAAATTTTCATGTGGATGATGTTACTTACCTCATATATGTAGACGTCCAATTCCTAACACCATTTGTGTTGAAATTGTCAATATTACTCGAATTGCACTCAAATGCACATTTTAGGTCAAAATCCATAAAACACCCTAAATGGTTCAAACTTGTCTCTTACAAGTGCCAATTTAGGTCAAAGTATCCCTAAATACATTAATGTATTTTATGGGCTATCTAACTTTGATCAATTCATTTTGAGTCAAAATGACTATTTTGCCATTTAGTGCTCTAGATCATTCTTTTCTTCTAATTCAGTGGTACACATCACGTACCTTTGTTATTTTTTATTAGCAACATCTGAAATGGGAGTATGGTTCTAACACATCTAACATTGCCTTCTAATTCCTCTCTAGTCAAATTACAACCCAGTAATATGACTTTTTGACCATTTTGATTAATCAAGGGAAAATTTTAAAATAAATTGCATAAATGTTGATTAACCTTGTTTAAGGCTAATTAATCCAAATCAAGGGATTAAGTGGATTTTCCATGACATTTGTTGAATATTTCTTTTTGAAAATTGATTCTTATTATCTACATCACCTAATGACATCATCTATGGGGTGGCATCCATCAAGTCATAAGTGCATAAAATATAAGGATTGTAGGTCAACCATGCCTAGTTAATGCCTCTTATGCCTCTTCAATGCCCCTTCTTTCAAGATCATGATGCAGATAATTATGGATTTAATTCCAAATATTAGGATTATCCTCAACCACACATCTCCATCTCAAGATGGATGGTTCAGGTTGATCTTGACCAATCTAAAAAATCTATAAATAGAGAGGCCATGGACATTATTTCTAATATATTTTGGTGCAAGGTTATTATGCTCAAATATCTTTAAAGCTTGAAAATTGAAAAGTTATAATGCTAAATTATTTCAACAAATCTTCATTATTAAGCTAGTTTAGTGGTTTACAATCAAGATCCTAAGTTTTATGGAGTGTTCTTGAGGAATTATAGGAGCTTAACACCATTTTTGACAAAGATAAGGATGTTTGATCAAGCGAGAACATGTTTTTGAGCCACATGGGTATGGTGAATCCATTTAGGAAGGTAATATGGTTTCGCTTTCTTTCATTTATTTCTTGATATCCTTTGTAATTCCCATAGGAATAGATAGTCTTGGTTATTTAGTTCTTTATACATGTTTTATTATTTATGGACTAATGCTTAACTAACTTTATTTGTAATCCTCTCTACATCTTGGCATTCCCAGTGGGACTATATGCATCCTACACCTAAAGGAGATCCTTTTGCAACTTTAAAAAATTCATTTGAGCCTTTAAAACTCTTGAAAATTGATTTTTTAACTTTATTTTGCCATTTTTGGTTGTCATAATTTTTACACAGTAACCAACATCGACAAAAATATCGACATCAGTTACTAACTTAACCAATGCCAATCAGTAGAACTGACATTGGTCAGATCTCAGTTGGCCATAACTGACATTGATGGTATTGACCAATGTTGGTAACTGTGTTTTTCACAGACCTGAGACCTACTTTTTAAAAGTTTGTTGTTTCAAACTTGAAAGGGTTTCGAAGCTAAAGGACATGCTAACAATTTTACTACAACATCAAGTTTAAAATTTTCTCAAAACATGTTTAAATCACCATTGCATGCTTAAAAAATTGATTAGGAACCTTATTTTGGTGTTTAACAAAGAATTTAAGTGTTTTTGGTGAATGTTTTCAAAGTCAACAACCAAGACCAAGGGGTCAATTGAACACCACCAAACATTTCATTCAAGTTTAAAATTGAACACACTTGTCAATTTTTGTTTGTAATAGTTGATTAGATTAATCTTGTTTTCAAAAAGAGGACTGTTCTATGTATTCTCTTCCACTTGACCTCTACAGGGAACCATTATAATCAAAAGTGCTATTCCTATTATAAATAGCCTATTCCAAGGCTTAGAAAGAAAGTCATCTAAAACACTCCCCAAAAACTTGTTAAAGTTTAGGTGATCTTTAAAATGACCCCAAATTCTTTCTATTTTCATGCTTTCATTGTTTTTATGCATCTTGGGTTACGAGGGGGACTTCATCACCTCCCATAAGTTCTGTAGGGAATCTTTGACCTAGGGTTTCATCTCCCATCATTGACTTCATTTGAATCTTTTCAAGTTTCACATGGGACGTAGTGGCACTTTGGACATTGCACTACACTGAGCAAACAATAGGATGTAGTGGTTACGTAAAGGGCTAGATCTTTTTTCAACAAGTCAAGTGATACAAACCTAAAATCCATGCTTTTCTTTTGCATTGTTTGGCATGAAAGTCATTGTGCAATTGATTCCCCTAGAATGATCAAAATCTTGCTAGTTTAGTGGACCCCACTTTGCCATACCTTGTCAGTTTAGACTTAAGACATTTGTTTTTTTTCATTAGCTTACTTGGTCTTGATTTGTGTCTAAAATTGTTTTTTAACTCAATGAACTTAACCAAAACACATTGTCCTCAATTTTATTGAGCAAGGGAGGTGTTACGCTATCCAAACAAAAAATTCATTTTTTCTTTGTTCAATTTATTATCAAAAGCTTTGTGTCATGACATCCACTTTGGTGAAATCATGTTTCCCAATTGAGTCTAGAACTTTTACCCAATTTTTTAAAATTCTTCATTTATAATCCACATTTGAAATTAAACCTTTTTTAGTTCTAAGGGTTGGTGCATCAAAGTGGGTTCACCATTTGTGCACTAAGCTTGTTTTAACTTGGGTTCAATTTTCTATTTGGATTGAAGGTCATTTATTAAGACTCAAAATCACATTATCATCTTGGTGGACCCAAGTCATCTTGCCTGTCACTCATGATTTGGGTCCTAGAACATATTTTATCATACTAGAATCATGTGGTGACATTGTGTTGCCTATTTGGTCCTAACATCATACTTAGTGATTCATGTATGTCTTTACATCTTGAGTTGCTTAGTTTATTATATCTTCTTCATAATCCAGAGAGATTTCCTCTAAACTTCTAGGGTCAAGTTGTCGAAGTTGAAACTAGATTTTATAGTGTGGGTATATCACAAAGATATAGACTTTGGTGTACTAGTTTTCACCTTGGGTCTTTGAGTTACCTTACTCTCTTTTGATCTATATGATTTCAAATTTACTAAGGGTTGAGTAATTTTGTTAGCCAAATATTCTAAATTATGCATGGTTTAAAATCACCCTCCTTTATAGTCTCATTGGTACCTTAGTTATTTTTTTAGAAAGAGATCCAAAGAATACTTTGATTGGTTTTTGAACATTGGTCCAAAGTTAGTCAAACACATGAAAGAATGCTTTTTAGACATGAGTCAAATGTTCACTCATAGTGGAGCCTCTTATGGCCTTAGTTATGAGGATGAAATTTTTTATGATGGTCAAGATAACCCCATTATTTTTGATGATATCCCCATAAAAGTAGGATTTTAAAATGATTACAATCAATATCAACCCCAAAAAGATCAAGATTAAGCCCTTCTTATATTGATAGAGTTAGCTGATAGACTACCTTCTAAATTTCCTATAGAATAATTGCATACCTTGGTTAGAGAAGGAGAACAATGATGGAAAGAGAATTTTTTGTTGCACAAATAGACATACCTTCTTCTTCTAACAAAGGAAAGGAAATACAAATAGATTCAAAACCCACAACTATGGATCTTCTAGCTAAGATCAAGATAATAAGTCAATGATATGCAGATCAACTTGTCGTAGACTTAATTGAGTCTCTAGTTGCCATTTCAATTCACAATAATGCTTCAAAAGAACATGAAGATATGGTGGATAATACACAACAAATATTAGATGATAACATTACTAGAGTGGATTAAAGTAATCTAAATATATGGTTAAAGTAACAAGAGACCTTACAATATGTTCCATTTGACACAAAACATACATTCTTCAATCATTAAGAACCTATTGTTACTCTACAAGTTCAAAAACCGAAACATTTAGTTCAAATTGAGGAAATCCCTCAAATAAACCAAATATTGGTAAATAAACATAGACATTTTAAAAATCAACAAAGTGTGAAACAACCAAATTTAGGGAATGTTTTACAATCCAAAAATCAATTGCTTATGTTCTCAACTCAAGCAGTAAATCAAAACCAAATCATGGATCAAAATGTATATGCTCCCTATAGATCCATACAAAACCAGGGGTACATTCCACCCCAATAGCAACAAAACCAAGGACACATTCCACCCCAACAACAATAAAACTAGTGGCACATTCAACCCTAATAGTAACAAAACTAGGGGCACATTCCACCCCAACAACATATTATCCAATCCATAAATACGCTAAACATGCATGAATGGAATTCTATGAAGGGAGTTGTCCAAAGATAGGAGATGAATAATAGAGTCAAAAATTACAAATTTGATGAGATATGCCCATATACATTTGACTTATATATTCTCTAAAACCCCTTTTCACCTCAATTTGAGGCACCCAAATTTGACAAATACAAAGGGAAAGGAGATTTGTATGAACACATACAAGCATTCTTTGTCTTATGTCAATATTTTTCTTATAGTAGTGAGTAATTACTATGACTATTTCCATGAAGTTTAGCATGTCATACAGGCTCATCTTGATCAAGTAGGTAGCACTTGCTTTGCAGTAAAGTTTTTATGGGGAATCACTAGTCTCTGGTGGCAAGCTATCCCTGAAGCTCAGCAATACGAGCGTGTACATAATCAGCCAGATTCTTTAGCTGCATTATTTAGATTATTAATTGATGAGTTTGCTCTGCCTGTCGGCAATAGAGAAATTGAATCCAAAAAATGGTTGTTAAAAATGGAGCTTTGTGACCTTAAGCAATTTGATGCTTTTGCTAAACAGTTCCAAAAGCTTGCATACGATAGCTATAGTTCTGCATCTACTGAAATCAAGCTAAAATTCTTGCATGCTTTGACCTATAATCTAATTGACAGAGTCCTCTCTTATATTGATCTGAAAGGCCTAGCGATCGAAGATCTCGCCCTCTCAGATGTTATTGACTTTGCCCAGCAAAATATTATGACTTTAGTCTCTGAGACTAAGTCCATGCAGAAACTCAGCAAGCACCAAGCATCCCAAATCACTCTATTCTTCCCAAAAACAGCCCCATTCAGCTGTAGACCTTATGTGCAACCTCGCCGACATCAAAAGCAGCGTCGCTGACATATTTCCTATAAGCGTCGCTCCTTTCCCAAGAAACATTCCTATGCACCTCCTCATCGTTTCCTCAAGAAATGTCAAACTGTATGTCCTCCTTCCAAGTAGCTGATTTGCTACATATGTCGCAAACCAGGCCACATTGCTCCTAACAGCTCCTACAAAAATCCCACAGTTAAAGCTATTTTTTCCTCCAACGCAGCAGCGTGGTGGGATATAGTTGATGCCGATGAAGATCTTTATCTTTAAGAAGATATTTATGAACCAACTTTAGAAGACCTTCTAGATGAAGTATCAGATGATGAAGAAGATGCAACAACATTAGAATCTCTTGCAGACGAGCTTGAGCAGCCAATGACAAACATGCAATGAGGATCAAGACATTACAGACCATGAGAACATGACTGGTCTATTCTGTCTAATGAAGCACATGGACCCTGGTCACGCCTTCATCATGAGGTACCTGAAAGACCAGAGAAGCCCAGAGGAAGAGGATACTCTAGAGGAGAATCATCCAGAGGGAGACAGCCCTCTCAGCCAAGGTAACCACCAACATTGCATAGACTTGATCATCCTCCTGTGCAATATCCAAGCTCATTTAAGCCAAGTGACTCCTAGATCAAAAATAAGTTCACCAGCAGAGAGCCGCCTGAAGAAATTCGAGAGCCAATATGGGAACAGATCCTACCAGCTGAAGAACCTATTCTAGTAGCAGACCCTAGGTGGGATGATGGCTATGAAGAAGATGAAGTCAGAAGTATCTTTTATTTCAACCAGGATTACTATCAAGGTGAATGTAGTAATCTCTGAGAGGAAGCAGAACCTGAACCAGAAGAAGAAGAAGTCTACTCTAAACCAGTAATAGTCCAAGACCCAGGAAGACAGAAGTTGGTATGTACCAGCATCCCTTCTCTTGAACTATCTCAGCCTGCCTATCTTAACCATTTAATTAATGGCAAATTTGCCCAGTTTTTCACTTTAAAAATAAATGGTAGACTAGTAGATGCACAAGTAGACACTAGTGCTTCCCTCTCTTTTGCTAAACCTCAGCTCATCAGTGACTAGAAGACACTTGATGACAATCTTGCCTATAAGAGAATTGACATACAAGGGAATAGTTTTATATGTAAAAAGTATAAACATCAGCAACCCCTACGTATTCAAAATAAAATCTTCCATTGTGATTTCTTTGCCTTAGAAAATATGCCTATTGATATCCTCCTTGGAGGATCATTCATTGACAGATATACACCCTATGGTGCTACTGCAAAAAGCATCATGTTCACCATATAGAATGAAAGGCTTAGAATTCCCAGGCTTATCTATGCCATAGAATAGTTTCCAAGTACCATGACTCAAAGCCCTAACATAATCCCAGCCGAGATACTAGAAATTGGAGAAAAGATCAAGTCTTTTATCTTCTCAAAGAACCCTCAGCAGTTTTGGTCTAAAGCTATGCCTAAAATGGAAATTAAGATACTTGAAGGCAAGCACATGAAAATTGGAAAAAGGATTCCAATACCGGCACAAGATTATGATGATATGGAATCACAGATCAAAGATCTAGAGAAAAATGGCTTTATTGAGAAATCAACCTCCCCATTCTGTTGTTATGCCTTTATGGTTAACAAACATTCAAAACAGAAAAGGGGTAAGAAAAGAATGGTCATTAATTACCGACCATTAAATGCTATCACAGAGCCGTATCCATATCCTATACCTGATAAAAGCTATTTTCTAGAAAAAGTTGCAGTTTGTAAATATTTTTCACAGTTTGACTACAAATCAGGTTTTTATCAGATAAGAGTCAAAGAAGAAGATAGAGCCAAGATAGCCTTTAGCTGCCCCTTTGGCCACTTTCAATGGACTGTCATGCCTTTCGGCCTAATGAATGTGCCAGCATATTACCAGGCACATATGGATAAAATTTTTGAAGGCACTTCTCATTTTTTGTGTATACATAGATGATATTCTTATTTTTAGCAATTCTTTAAAAGAGCATGCTACACATCTCTCCCAATTCTTTCAGCTGGCACAAGATGCAGGTATAGTCCTTTCAGAAACTAAAATTTAGTTATGCACAACTGAATGCAATTTCCTCGGTATGGTGATCCGAGATTCAAAACTGCAAGTCCAGCCGCACATAAAAGATAAAATCATCAATTTTCCTGAATGTTTGGATAAACCCAAGCTTCAAGCATTTTTGGGTTTGCTAAATTATCTAAATAGTTTCTACCCTAACTCTGGTGAAGACAGGTATATTCTGCAACAACTTCTCTAGAAGAAAAAGGCTTTCAGATGGGAAGAACAACACACAGCAGCAGTTCGAAAGATTAAAGCAACTGTATCAGTGCTACCTGAACTGCATGTTCCTAAATCCAAAAAAATGAAATTTTATACTGATGCCTTTGACCTAGCATGGGGAGGAGTACTTGTTTGTATAGTAGATAGTAAAGAATTTGTTTGTGAATTTGCTAGTGGTGTTTTTAGCTCAAATGTTCTAAAATGGATCTCCTCTGATAAAGAGATCTATGCTATGAAAAAATGTTTAGAAAAGTTTATGCTGAAACTTTTACATCTGCCACATTTTGTAGTTGTAACCGATTGTACTAGATTTTTGACCTTTCGAGAAAAGGATCATGGTCGAAAAGATGGTCGCGGGAAATATGTTCGGTGGCAAGCATTTTTCCATCAGTTTAATTTTTCAGTAGAGCATATTATAGGAACTAATAATGTTAACGTAGATTGGCTCAGTCGAAATCCTCCAGCCACATTAATGCATCAGCCTACACCTGGTTTCAATCTTACCAGGATATTAAACCAAGGATTTGATTCTATGAATGTTCTTATCCAAGAACAAATCCTTAGAGAAGGCCTGCATCCCAGATTTATGAGGATCTTCTATGCAGAAAGACAAGACCTGCAAATGTCTGCAGCAGTGACGCTTCAAGAAAATCATCATCAAAACTTAGGAGTCATCACAATAGAAAGGCTCAACAGTGAATTCTTATATCATCAGTTCACTGAGCTATTAAAATGACCACTTTGGACATGGCGTATTCAGATCAAGTCAGCATCCAACGAACACCTGTACCATTGGGTAGCTTGGCATGGCCCGCACCGCATTCATGAAGAACAAAATCATGATCAAGACACGGTAGTGCATACAATAATTCGCCGATAGCTTGAGTGGGAATCTTATTTCCACTGCACGCCAAGACATGCACCATGTGAAGTGGGACCTCCAAATTGTCGACACTGGCATCTACAAAGTACTTTTCAAATAAGATGCCTTTTTAATCTGATAACTCAAGATGACTTAGAAGACAAAGCAGAAGACATGTTGGGCCCACAACCCATGATTCCTTCATCACCATCATCATCATGTGGATCCAATGCCTTGAATAGCATCTCACTATAGCCATCTTTTGAGCTGTAAAGCATGATGGGATTGACACCGCCTTGCCAGCGAAGCAGGCAGGACCGCCCAAATATTGCTATAAATAAGCCTCTCTGCCTATGTATTTGCATCAAAAAAATTTCTAGTGTGAAAATCTAGTAGCCTTGTAAAAGAGTATGCTCTTCACTTGCCCTTTTCGAAGGATCCTGTGAATCAGAAATTGAAACAAGGATATTGTAATAAGTTTTTGTGAGTAATATAGTGAAGCAATAGCCATTCAGCCCCTGCCTACTATCGCAGGTTTCTGCTAAGTTTAAGCTATCAAAGCGTGGGATAAGGAGGCGTCTACTAACGTGAAAAAGATTGGTATGTTTGGAGAATTCAAATATGCATCTATTAACATCTCCGTTGGTATCAGAGCCAAGTTCATGCCAAGTTCATGCCAAGTTTATGCCAAGTTACATCTAGTATACTGTAAGTTGTAGATCAATTTTCCTATTTCGTGGATCGATCTTTTGTGTTCTCTGCTCTGAAAATTTCTTTGGGAAGTTATTGCATCGAGTCACAGGCCGTTATTATCAATTTGTCATAGGCCGCTTCATCTCTGCATTCCATATTCCCTTACCAGAAATTTCTCGCTTACCAGAACCCAAATCTCCCCACAATGGAATTCGGAAAAGCACCATCCACATCTACCGTAGAACTGATGAATGAATCTAAATTTGAAGGTATGTATGAACTTTCTCCATTTGTCCCAGATCAATTGTTGGATTATCCTGATATTGATATTACTGAAGAAAATCTTGAACAAGAAACAAGCCAGTTCAAACCTCCGGCTATTAAGGCTTCTAGTGTGTATAAAAAATCTGTGTTAGTCAAGTTTAATTTTTTGTATACATCCACTTATTTATCATTTGTCAAACCTAGGATCAAGTCTTTAGAATTAACCCTCTGCTATAAACCCAAGAAAACTTATCAAACAAATTTACTCTCTCTATTACCTGAGAAAGAAATCAATTATATCAGGTCACATGAAGATGTCAAATTTGTCCATTTTGGTTTAATCATAATTCATATTAGACCCTTGATTCCCAGTAATATAAAGCCAGTATTATACTTAGCTTTGTGTGATCATCACCAAGTCAGTTTCAAACATTCCTGTCAATTGTCTAGCCTTGGTTGACTTAATGATGATACTATTTGTTTTGAGTTTTGTCCTAACCTTTCTGTTGCAGTCCGTGACAGAGGTTGTAAAGAAGTCAAGCATGGATCTTTAGACTGTTGGGGTTTGTTTACATCTTTGTTTGGTCTTGATATGTTTGTATAATTCAAATATGCATCTATTAACATCTCCGTTGTTTATAGTATGACCAATAGCAATCACCCCAAAATCCTCAAAAACCTGCCTTATGCTAGAAGATTGAGTGGCACAGTCCAGCTTCAAAAAGGACATATTGAAGCAGTTGAGGTTCCATCTGAATGGAAACTTGATTGGCTTAAACATGTCTCTCCCAAAATGAAAAGCCAAGCCACTGTCCATCAAAGTGATGGCAAAATCTTTTTCACGTCAGTAGACGACTCCTTATCCCACGCTTTGACAGGAATGTTTGAAACTGACTTGGTGACAATCACACAAAGCTAAGTATAATACTGGCTTTATATTACTGGGAATCAAGGGTCTAATATGAATTCTGATTAAACCAAAATGGACAAATTTGACATCTTCATGTGACCTGATATAATTGATTTCTTTCT
The DNA here is from genome assembly GCA_037957365.1 of Torreya grandis. Lineage (NCBI taxonomy): Eukaryota > Viridiplantae > Streptophyta > Pinopsida > Cupressales > Taxaceae > Torreya > Torreya grandis. The sequence continues at coordinate 92,669 of JARHVA010000591.1, forward strand.
TAGGTAACAGAGAGAGTAAATTTGTTTGATAAGTTTTCTTGGGTTTATAGCAGAGGGTTAATTCTAAAGACTTGATCCTAGGTTTGACAAATGATAAATAAGTGGATGTATACAAAAACATAGACTTGACTAACTCAGATTTTTTATACACACTAGAAGCCTTAATAGCCGAAGGTTTGAACTGGCTTGTTTCTTGTTCAAAATTTTCTTCAGTAATATCAATATCGGGACAATCCAATAATTGATCTAGGACAAATAGATGAAGTTCATACATACCTTCAAAATTAGATTCATTCATTAGTTCTACGGTAGATGTGGATGGTGCTTTTCCAAATTCCATTGTGGGGAGATTTGGGTTCTGGTAAGCGATAAATTTCTGGTAAGGGAATATGGAATGCAGAGATGAAGCAGCCTATGACAAATTGATAATAACGGCCTGTGACTCGATGCAATAACTTCCCAAAGAAATTTTCATAGCAGAGAACACAAAAGATCGATCCACGAAATAGGAAAATTGATCTACAACTTACAGTATACTAGATGTAACTTGGCATAAACTTGGCATGAACTTGGCATGAACTGGCATGAACTTGGCTCTGATACCAATCTTTTTCACGTCAGTAGATGCCTCTTTATCCCATGCTTTGACAGCTTAAACTTAGCAGAAACCTGTGATAGTAGGCAGGGGCCAAATGGCTACAGCTTCACTATATTACTCATAAAAACTTATTACAATATCCTTGTTTTAATTTTTGATTCACAGGATCCTTCGAAAAGGGCAAGTGAAGAGCATACTCTTTTACAAGGCTACTAGATTTTCACACTAGAAAATTTTTTGATGCAAATACATAGGCAGAGAGGCTTATTTATAGCAATATTTGGGCGGTCATGCCTACTTCGCTGGCAAGGCAGTGTCAATCCCATCATGCTTTACAGCTCAAAAGATGGCTACAGTGAGATGCTATTCGAGGCGTTGGATCCACATGATAATGATGGTGATGAAGGAATCATGGGTTGTGGGCCCAACATGTCTTCCACTTCATCTTCTAAGTCATCTTGAGTTATCAAATTAAAAAGGCATCTTATTTGAAAAGTACTTTGTAAATGCCAGTGTCGACAATTTGGGGGTCCCACTTCACATAGTGCATGTCTTGGCATGCAGTGGAAATAAGATTCCCACTCAATCTATCAGAGAATTATTATATGCACTACCGTGTCTTGATCATGATTTTGTTCTTCATGAATGCAGTGCGGGCCATGTCGAGCTACCCAATGGTACAGGTGTTCGTTGGATGCTAATCTGATTCGAATACACCACGTCCAAAGTGGTTGTTTTAATATCACAGTGAACTAATGATATAAGAATTCACTATTGAGCCTTTCTATTATGATGACTCCTGAGTTTTGACGATGATTTGCTTGAAGCGTCACTGCTACAGACATTTGCAGGTCTTGTCCTGCTGCATAGGAGATCTTCATAAATCTGGGATGCAAGCCTTCTCTGAGGATTTGTTCTTAGACAAGAACATTTATAGAATCAAATCCTTGGTTTAATATCCTGGTAAGATTGAAACCAGGTGCAGGCTGATGCATTAATGTGGCTAGAGGTGTTTCTATGCAAAATTGCTTTCTACATTCAAAGAAGAAATAAGAAACTAAAAGAGAAGGTCAAGGCTAGAAGTACCTGATAAAGTCGAGCGCACCGAAATCAGACGTTGGAAGATTCTCCTCTTTGGCTGTGGAGGAATGACACCTGCGAAGAAAAAGAGACTGGACAAAAAACGTTAGTCAAAGATATGGTGGGCTGTCAGGCGAATGCCCGATCCCGGAAGTATGAAGACTCCCTAGAAGGATATCAACCCACTGATAAAAAAGCAGAATATTGGATGAAAGCAGATAATGGAAGATAAAATGACAGAAATAAATGACAGAAAATAAAAGTGCATACCTGATATGTAGCACTGTTCTGTACAGTCACCGGCGTCGGTCTCTGTGGTGCTGGCGTCGGTCTGGGAAAGTACCAACGTCGGTTGATGTGCCGTCGTCGGTCGGGGAAGTGACCGGCGTCGGTCAGGGCAGATTCTGGACAGGGTCGGGACAGGGTCTGAGAGAGTCGGGACAGGTTCAGGGCAAGGTTTTAGACAGAGTCGGGATGGGGTCTGGGTAAGGTAAGGTCGGGACAGGGTCTGATAAAAGACAGGGTCTGAGAGAGTCGGGACAGGTTCAGGACAAGGTTTTAGACAGAGTCGGGATGGGGTCTGGGCAAGGTAAGGTCGGGACAGGGTCTGATAAAAGACAGGGTCTGAGAGAGTCAGGACAGGGTCTGGGTAAGGTAAGGTCAGGACAGAAGCAGGGATGTAAATGAGAGATGCTGGGTCTGTGGATTCGAGATGACAGAGCTAATGCAGAAATAGTAACCAAGAAGAAATAAAATAAACAGAGTAAATACTTACCTGCCAGAAGATGCGATGAAAGCCATAGTTGTGGTGCCAGATTGAATGCAAATTGGTTGATGCCGAGAGTGGGTTGATGTCGAGAGTGTTGATGTCGGAGTTCGTAGGTTGATTGAATGATTGCACGGGTTTCGATTGATCCACATTTCGAATGGTTGGCAGAGGCTGATGAAGGTGAGGGACGGTTCCAGAGACGGTTTGACAACTGTTTTAGGAAACCGAATGATAACTGATAACAGCAAGGTGACCGACATCGGCAAAATTGCCGATGTCGGCTGATAAGTGACCGATGTCGATGACATCGGCTGGGTAAAGACCGTCGTCGATAGATGCACAATGGGGATAGAGTCTAGCTTTAGCTTTGTGCTCATTTTTACATGCTGCCAGGGTCAAAGTTGGTGGAACAAGTGATCGACAAGGGTTAAATAGGCGAAGAAGAATAAGACGGGGAATGACCAGGGGAGTCGACACGATTTCGGTGTCTACAAGAGGATTCTGACTGAGCCAATCTGTGATAACATTATTAGTTCCTATAATATGCTCCACTGAAAAATTAAATTGATGGAAAAATGCTTGCCACTGAACATATTTCTTGCGACCATCTTTTCGACCATGATCCTTTTCTCGGAAGGTCAAAAATCTAGTACAATCGGTTACAACTACAAAATGTGGCAGATGTAAAAGTTTCAGCATAAACTTTTCTAAACATTTTTTCACAGCATAGATCTCTTTATCAGAGGAGATCCATTTTAAAACATCAGAGCTAAAAACACCACTAAAAAATTCACAAACAAATTCTTTACTATCTACTATACAAACAAGTACTCCTCCCCATGCTAGGTCAGAGGCATCAGTATAAACTTTCATTTGTTTGGATTTAGGAACATGCAGTTCAGGTAGCGCTGCTACAGTTGCTTTAATCTTTCAAACTGCTGCTGTGTGTTGTTCTTCCCATCTGAAAGCCTTTTTCTTCTAGAGAAGTTGTTGCAGAATATACCTATCTCACCAGAGTTAGGGTAGAAACTATTTAGATAATTTAGCAAACCCGAAAATGCTTGAAGCTTGGGTTTATCCAAACATTTGAGAAAACTGATGACTTTATCTTTTATGTGCGACTGGACTTGCAGTTTTGAATCTCGGATCACTATACCAAGGTAATTGCATTTGGTTATGCATAACTAAATTTTAGTTTCTGAAAGGACTATACCTGCATCTTGTGCCAGCTGAAAGAACTGGGAGAGATGTGTAGCATGCTCTTTTAAAGAATTGCTGAAAATAAGAATATCATCTATGTATACACAAAAAAAATGAGAAGTGCCTTCATAAATTTTATCCATATGCACTTGGTAATATGCTAGTGCATTCATTAGGCCGAAAGGCATGACAATCCATTGAAAGTGGCCAAAGGGGCAGCTGAAGGCTGTCTTGGCTCTATCTTCTTCTTTGACTCTTATCTGATAAAAACTTGATTTGCAGTCAAACTGTGAAAAATATTTACAAACTACAACTTTTTCTAGCAAATAGCTTTTATCAGGTATAGGATATCTATACAGCTCTGTGATAGCATTTAATGGTCGGTAATTAATGACCATTCTTTTCTTACCCCTTTTCTATTCTGAATGTTTGTTAACCATAAAGGCATAACAACAGAATGGAGAGGTCGATTTCTCAATAAAGCCATTTTTCTCTAGATCTTTGATCTGTGATTCCATATCATCATAATCTTATGCCAGTATTGGAATCCTTTTTCCAATTTTCATGTGCTTGCCTTCAAGTATCTTAATTTCCATTTCAGGCATAGCTTTAGACCAAAATTGCTGAGGGTTCTCTGAGTAGATAGAGGACTTGATCTTTTCTCCAATTTCTAGTATCTCGGCTGGGATTATGTTAGGGCTTTGAGTCATGGTACTTTGAAACTATTCTATGGCATAGATAAGCCTGGGAATTCTAAGCCTTTCATTCTCTATGGTGAACATGATGCTTTTTGCAGTAGCACCATAGGGTGTATATCTGTCAATGAATGATCCTCCAAGGAGGATATCAATAGGCATCTTTTCTAAGGCAAAGAAATCACAATGGAAAATTTTATTTTGAATACGCAGGGGTTGCTGATGTTTATACTTTTTACATATGAAACTATTCCCCTGTATGTCAATGCTCTTATAGGCAAGATTGTCATCAAGTGTCTTCCAGTCACTGATGAGCTGAGGTTTAGCAAAAGAGAGGGAAGCACCAGTGTCTACTTGTGTGTCTACTAGTCTGCCATTTATTTCTAAAGTGAAAATTGGGCAAATCTGCCATTAATTAAATGGTTAAGATAGGTAGGTTGAGATAGTTCAACAGAAGGGATGCTGGTACATACCAACTTTTGTCTTCCTGGGTCTTGGACTATTACTGGTTCAGAGTAGACTTCTTCTTTTGGTTCAAGTTCTGCTTCCTCTTGGAGATTACTGCATTCACCTTGACAGTAATCCTGGTCAGAATAAAACATACTTCCAACTTCATCCTCTTCATAGCCATCATCCCACCCAGGGTCTGCTGCTAGGACAGGTTCTTCAGCTGGTAGGATCTGTTTCCATATTGGCTCTCGAATTGCTTTAGGTGGCTCTCTGTTGGTGAACTTATTTTTGATCCAGGAGTCGCTTGGCTTAAATGAGCTTGGATATTGCACAAGAGGATGATCAAGTCTATGCAATGTTGGTGGTTGCCTTGGCTGAGAGGGCTGTCTCCCTCTGGATGATTCTCCTCTAGAGTATCCTCTTCCTATGGGCTTCTTTGGTCTTTCAGGTACCTCATGATGATGGCGTGACCAGGGTCCATGTGCTTCATTAGACAGAATAGACCAGTCATGTTTTCATGGTCTGTAATGTCTTGATCCTCATTGCATGTTTGTCATTGGCTGCTCAAGCTCGTCTGCAAGAGATTCTAATGCTACTTCATCTTTTTCATCATCTGATGCTTCATCTAGAATGAGGATTTTGGGGTGATTGGTATTGGTCATACTATAAACAATGGAGATGTTAATAGATGCATATTTGAATTCTCCAAACATATCAAGACCAAACAAAGATGTAAACAAACCCCAACAGTCTAAAGATCCATGCTTGACTTCTTTACAACCTCTGTCATGGACTGCAATATAAAGGTTAGGACAAAACTCAAAACAAATAGTATCATCATTAAGTCGACCAAGGCTAGACAATTGAGCGGCACAGTCCAGCTACAAAAAGGACATATTGAAGTAGTTGAGGTTTCATCTGAATGGAAACTAGATTGGCTTAAACATGTCTCTCCTAGAATGAAAAGCCAAGCCACTGTCCATCAAAGTGACGGCAGATCTGTAAATATTTTACCCAGATCCTTGTCTATGCATTCTTCCCATCTTTCTCCTTCGAGACCATCTACGTCCTCATCTCGTAGATCTGTAAAAATTGGTCATATTCTAATTGAAGATGAAGAGGTAAATCCTGGCAATGATTTACCACCAACATTGATGAGTCTTCCTAGAGAAGACAGCCTAGAATTCTACACAGAAGATACAATTACACTATACAGAGGTGGAAGATGGCCGCCGCCAAAAGGTGTCCACAGACAACCCGTAGGAACTATGCAGTATTTCTCAGCTGCATATGATAATCCCTCTAATGAGTTTAGACAGAGAAATTATGTATCCCGATTTAATTCTCATTTCTCTGAAAATTTTGATGATCTGTGTAGAGATGTATTATCCATTAAGGATACTGTAAATAAAATCTAGAAAAACTAGATTCTATAGATTCAAAGATTGATAGCTTAGATGATAGTCTCAGTTGGCTATCTAAAGAAGACCAAAAGGCCGAATCATCATCCAAACCCCTTTATTCAGTATCTTTTGGCCCATCTTTCAAAACAATCAAGAAATCACCAAGCCATTCCCTTATGCAACGCACTCATATTCATTTATAGCCTTGGTACCTTAACATAGATGACCTGTTAAATCCTCTAGATGAAATCACCGCCTGGTGCAATACCATGCGGGTTCTTGTCATATAGGCTCATCTTGATCAGGTAGGCAGCACTTGCTTTGCAGTAAAGTTTTTATGGGGAATCACTAGTCTTTGGTGGCAAGCTATCCCTGAAGCTCAGTAATACGAGCTTGTACATAATCAGCCAGATTCTTTAGCTGCATTGTTTAGATTATTAATTGATGAGTTTGCTTCACCTGTCGGAAATAGAGAAATTGAATCCAAAAAATGGTTGTTAAAAATGGAGCTTTGCGACCTTAAGCAATTTTATGTTTTTACTAAATAGTTCCAAAAGCTTGCATATGATAGCCGCAATTCTGCATCTACTGAAATCAAGCTAAAATTCCTGCATGCTTTGCCCTATAATCTAATTGACAGAGTCCTCTCTTATATTGATCTGAAAGGCCTAGCGATCAAAGATCTCGCCCTCTCAGATGTTATTGACTTTACCCAAAAAAATATTATGACTTTATTCTCTGAGACTAAGTCCATGCAGAAACTCAGCAAGCACCAAGCATCCCAAATCGCTCCAGTCTTCCTAGAAATAGCCCCATTCGGCTGTAGACCTTATGTGCAACCTTGCCGACATCAGAAGAAGCATCGTCAACATATTTCCTATAAGCGCCGCTACTTTCCCAAGAAACATTCCTATGCACCTCCTCATCGTTTCCTCAAGAAATGTCGAACTGCACGTCCTCCTTCCAAGCAGCCAATTTGCTACATCTGTCGTAAACCAGGCCACATTGCTCCTAATTGCTCCTGCAAAAATCCCATAGTTAAAGCTATTTTTTCCTCCAATGCAGCAGCATGGTGGGATATAGTTGATGCTGATGAAGATCTTTATCTTCAAGAAGATATTTATGAACCAACTTTAGAAGACCTTCCAGATGAAGCATCAAATGATGAAGAAGATGCAGCAGCATTAGAATCTCTTGCAGATGAGCTTGAGTAGCCAATGACAAACATGTAATGAGGATCAAGACATTACAGACCATGAGAACATGACTAGTCTATTCTGTCTAATGAAGCACATGGACCTTGGTCACGCCATCATCATGAGGTACCTGAAAGACCAGAAAAGCCTAGAGGAAGAGGATACTCCAGAGGAGAATCATCCAGAGGGAGACAACCCTCTCAGCCAAGGCAACCACCAACATTTCACAGACTTGATCATCCTCCTGTGCAATATCCAAGCTCATTTAAGCCAAGTGACTCCTGGATCAAAAATAAGATCACCAACAGAGAGCCGCCTAAAGAAATTCGAGAGCCAATATGGGAACAGATCCTACCAGCTGAAGAACCTATCCTAGTAGCAAACCCTAGGTGGAACGATGGCTATGAAGAGGATGAAGTCAAAAGTATGTTTTATTCTGACCAGGATTACTGTCAAGGTGAATGTAGTAATCTCCAAGAGGAAGCAGAACCTGAACCAGAAGAAGAAGTCTACTCTGAACCAGTAATGGTCCAAGACCCAGGAAGACAGAAGTTGGTATGTACCAGCATCCCTTCTCTTGAAATATCTCAGCCTGCCTATCTTAACCATTTAATTAATGGTAGATTTGCCTAGTTTTTCACTTTAGAAATAAATGGCAGACTAGTAGATGCACAAGTAGACACTGGTACTTCCCTCTCTTTTGCTAAACCTCAGCTCATCAGTGACTGGAAGACACTTGATGACAATCTTGCCTACAAGAGCATTGACATACAGGGGAATAGTTTCATATGTAAAAAGTATAAACATCAGCAACCCCTACGTATTCAAAATAAAATCTTCCATTGTGATTTCTTTGCCTTAGAAAAGATGCCTATTGATATCCTCCTTGGAGGATCATTCATTGACAGATATACACCCTATGGTGCTACTACAAAAAGCATCATGTTCACCATAGAGAATGAAAGGCTTAGAATTCCTAGGCTTATCTATGCCATAGAACAGTTTCCAAGTACCATGACTCAAAGCCCTAACATAATCCCAGCCGAGATACTAGAAATTGGAGAAAAGATCAAGTCCTCTATCTACTCAGAGAACCCTCAGCAGTTTTGGTCTAAAGCTATGCCTGAAATGGAAATTAAGATACTTGAAGGCAAATACATGAAAATTGGAAAAAGGATTCCAATACCGGCACAAGATTATGATGATATGGAATCACAGATCAAAGATCTGGAGAAAAATGGCTTTATTTAGAAATCGACCTCTCCATTCTGTTGTTATGCCTTTATGGTTAACAAACATTCAGAATAGAAAAGGGGTAAGAAAAGAATGGTCATTAATTACCGACCATTAAATACTATCACAGAGCCATATCCATATCCTATACCTGATAAAAGCTATTTGCTATAAAAAGTTGTAGTTTGTAAATATTTTTCACAGTTTGACTGCAAATCAAGTTTTTATCAGATAAGAGTGAAAGAAGAAGATAGAGCCAAGACAGCCTTCAGCTCCCCCTTTGGCCACTTTCAATGGACTGTTATGCCTTTCAGCCTAATGAATGTGCCAGCATATTACCAGGCACATATGGATAAAATTTTTGAAGGCACTTCTCATTTTTTGTGTGTATACATAGATAATATTCTTATTTTCAGCAATTCTTTAAAAGAGCATGCTACACATCTCTCCCAGTTATTTCAGCTGCACAAGATGCAAGTATAGTCTTTTTAGAAACTAAAATTCAGTTATGCACAACTGAATGCAATTTCCTTGATATGGTGATCCGATATTCAAAACTGCAAGTCCAGCCGCACATAAAAGATAAAATCATCAGTTTTCCTGAATGTTTGGATAAACCCAAGCTTCAAGCATTTTTGGGTTTGCTAAATTATCTAAATAGTTTCTACCCTAACTCTGGTGAAGACAGGTATATTCTACAACAACTTCTCCAGAAGAAAAAGGCTTTCAAATGGGAAGAACAACACACAACAGCAGTTTGAAAGATTAAAGCAACTGTAGCAGCGCTACCTGAACTGCATGTTCCTAAATCCAAACAAATGAAATTTTATACTGATGCCTCTGACCTAGCATGGGGAGGAGTACTTGTTTGTATAGTAGATAGTAAAGAATTTGTTTGTGAATTTGCTAGTGGTGTTTTCAGCTTCGATGTTTTAAAATGGATCTCCTCTGATAAAGAGATCTATGCTGTGAAAAAAATGTTTAGAAAAGTTTATGCTGAAACTTTTACATCTGCCACATTTTGTAGTTGTAACCGATTGTACTAGATTTTTGACCTTCCGAGAAAAGGATCATGGTCAAAAAGATGGTCACGGGAAATATGTTCGGTGGCAAGCATTTTTCCATCAGTTTAATTTTTCAGTGGAGCATATTATAGGAGCTAATAATGTTATCGCAGATTGGCTCAGTCAGAATCCTCCAGCCACATTAATGCATCAGCCTGCACCTAGTTTCAATCTTACCAGGATATTAAACCAAGGATTTGATTCTATGAATGTTCTTGTCCAAGAATAAATCCTCAGAGAAGGCTTGCATCCCAGATTTACGAGGATCTCCTATGCAGCAGGACAAGACCTGCAAATGTCTGTAGCAGTGACGCTTCAAGCAAATCGTCATAAAAACTCAGGAGTCATCACAATAGAAAGGCTCAATAGTGAATTCTTATATCATCAGTTCACTGAGCTATTAAAATGACCACTTTGGACGTGGCATATTTGGATCAAATCAGCATCCAATGAACACCTGTACCGTTGGGTAGCTCGGCATGGCCCGCACCGCATTCATGAAGAACAAAATCATGATCAAGACACGGTAGTGCATACAATAATTCACCGACAGCTTGAGTGGGAATCTTATTTCCACTGCACACCAAGACATGCACCATGTGAAGTGGGACCCCCAAATTGTCGACTCTAGCATCTATAAAGTACTTTTCAAATAAGATGCCTTTTTAATCCAATAACTCAAGATGACTTAGAAGACGAAGCGGAAGACATGTTGGGCCCACAACCCATGATTCCTTCATCACCATCATCATCATATGGATACAACGCCTCGAATATCATCTCACTGTAGCCATCTTTTGAGCTGTAAAGTATGATGGGATTGACACTGCCTTGCCAGCGAAGCAGGCAGGACCGCCCAAATATTGCTATAAATAAGCCTCTCTGCCTATGTATTTGCATTGAAAAATTTTCTAGTGTGAAAACCTAGTAGCCTTGTAAAAGAGTATGCTCTTCACTTTCCCTTTTCGAAGGATCCTGTGAATCAAAAATTGAAACAAGGATATTGTAATAAGTTTTTGTGAGTAATATAGTGAAGCCATAGCCATTCGGCCCCTGCCTACTATTGCAGGTTTCTGCTAAGTTTAAGCTATCAAAGCATGGGATAAGGAGGCATCTACTGACGTGAAAAATATTGGTATCAGAGCCAAGTTCATGCCAAGTTCATGCCAAGTTTATGCCAAGTTACATCTAGTATACTGTAAGTTGTAGATCAATTTTCCTATTTCATGGATCGATCTTTTGTGTTCTCTGCTCTGAAAATTTCTTTGGGAAGTTATTGCATCGAGTCACAGGCCGTTATTATCAATTTGTCATAGGCCGCTTCATCTCTGCATTACATATTCCCTTACCATAAATTTCTCGCTTACCAGAACCCAAATCTCCCCACAATGGAATTCGGAAAAGCACCATCCACATCTACCGTAGAACTGATGAATGAATCTGAGTTTGAAGGTATGTATGAACTTCATCCATTTGTCCCAGATCAATTGTCGGATTGTCTCGATATTGATATTACTGAAGAAAAGTTTGAACAAGAAACAAGCCAGTTCAAACCTTCAGCTATTAAGGCTTCTAGTGTGTATAAAAAATCTGAGTTAGTCAAGTCTAAGTTTTTGTATACATCCACTTATTTATCATTTTTCAAACCTAGGATCAAGTCTTTAGAATTAACCCTCTGCTATAAACCCAAGAAAACTTATCAAACAAATTTAGTCTCTCTGTTACCTGAGAAAGAAATCAATTATATCAGGCCACATGAAGATGTCAAATTTGTCCATTTTGGTTTAATTAGAATTCATATTAGACCCTTGATTCCCAATAATATAAAGCCAGTATTATACTTATCTTTGAGTGATCGTCGCCAAGTTAGTTTCAAACATTCCTGTCAAAGCGTGGGATAAGGAGGCATCTACTGACGTGAAAAAGATTTTGCCGTCACTTTGATGGACAGTGGCTTGGCTTTTCATTCTGGGAGAGACATGTTTAAGCCAATCAAGTTTCCATTCAGATGGAACCTCAACTGCTTCAATATGTCCTTTTTGTAGCTGGACTGTGCCACTCAATCTTCTAGCATAAGGCAGGTTTTCGAGGATTTTGGGGTGATTGGTATTGGTCATACTATAAACAACAGAGATGTTAATAGATGCATATTTGAATTCTCCAAAAATATCAAGACCAAACAAAGATGTAAACAAACCCCAACAGTCTAAAGATCCTTGTCTATGCATTCTTCCCGTCTTTCTCCTTCCAGACCATCGACGTCCTCATCTCGTAGATCTATAAAAATTGGTCATATTCTAATTGAAGATGAAGAGGTAAATCTTGGCAATGATTTAACACCAACATTGATGAGTCTTCTCAGAGAAGACAACCTAGAGTTCTACACAGAAGATACAATTACACTATTCAGAGGTGGAAGATGGCCGCTGCCAAAAGGTGTCCACAGACAACTCACAGGAACTATGCAGTATTTCTCAGCTGCATATGATAATCCCTCTAATGAGTTTAGACAGAGAAATTATGTATCCTGATTTAATTCTCATTTCTCTAAAAATTTTGATGATCTGTGTAGAGATGTATTATCCATTAAGGATACTGTAAATAAAATCTAGAAAAAAGTAGATTCTATAGATTCCAAGATTGATAGCTTAGATGATAGTCTCAGTTGGCTATCTAAAGAAGACCAAAAGGCTGAATCATCGTCCAAACCCCTTTGTTCAGTATCTTTTATCCCTTCTTTCAAAACAATCAAGAAATCACCAAGCCATTCCCTTATGCAATGCACTCATATTCATTTACAGCCTTGGTACCTTAACATAGATGACCTGTTAAATCCTCTAGATGAAATCACCGCCTGGTGCAATACCATCCGAGTTCTTGTCATACAAGCTCAGCTTGATCAGGTAGGCAACACTTGCTTTGCAGTAAAGTTTTTATGGGGAATCACTAGTCTTTGGTGGCAAGCTATCCCTGAAGCTCAGCAATACGAGCGTGTACATAATCAGCCAGATTCTTTAGCTGCATTGTTTAGATTATTAATTGATGAGTTTGCTCTGCCTGTCGGCAATAGAGAAATTGAATCCAAAAAATGGTTGTTAAAAATGGAGCTTTGCGACCTTAAGCAATTTGATGCTTTTACTAAACAGTTCCAAAAGCTTGCATATGATAGCCGCAGTTCTGCATCTACTAAAATCAAGCTAAAATTCCTACATGCTTTGCCCTATAATCTAATTGACAAAGTCCTCTCTTATATTGATCTGAAAGGCCTAGCAATCGAAGATCTCACCCTCTCAGATGTTATTGACTTTGCCCAGCAAAATATTATGACTTTAGTCTCTGAGACTAAGTCCATGCAGAAACTCAGCAAGCACCAAGCATCCCAAATCACTCCAGTCTTCCCAAAAACAGCCCCATTCAGCTGTAGACCTTATGTGCAACCTCGCTGACATCAGAAGCAGCGTCACCGACATATTTCCTATAACCACCACTCCTTTCCCAAGAAACATTCCTATGCACCTCCTCATCATTTCCTCAAGAAATGTCAAACTGCACGTCCTCCTTCCAAGCAGTCGATTTGTTACATCTGTAGCAAACCAGGCTACATTGCTCCTGCAAAAATCCCACAGTTAAACCTATTTTTTCCTCCAACACAACCGTGTGGTGGGATATAGTTGATGCCGATGAAGATCTTTATCTTCAAGAAGATATTTATGAACCAACTTTAGAAGACCTTCCAGATGAAGCATCAGATGATGAAGAAGATGCAACAGCATTAGAATCTCTTACAGACGAGCTTGAGCAACCAATGACAAAAATGCAACAAGGATCAATACATTACAAACCACGAGAACATGACTGGTCTATTCTATCTAATGAAGCACATGGACCTTGGTCACGCCATCATCATGAGGTACCTGAAAGACCAGAGAAGCCCAGAGGAAGAGGATACTCCAGAGGAGAATCATCCAGAGGGAGACAGCCCTCTCAGCCAAGGCAACCACCAAAATTGCATAGACTTGATCATCCTCCTATGCAATATCCAAGCTCATTTAAGCCAAGCGACTCCTGGATCAAAAATAAGTTCACCAGCAGAGAGCCTCCAAAAGAAATTTGAGAGCCAATATGGGAACAGATCTTACCAGCTGAAGAACCTGTCCTAGCAATAGACCCTAGGTGGAATGATGGCTATGAAGAGGATGAAGTCAGATGTATGTTTTATTCTGACCAGGATTACTATCAAGGTGAATGTAGTAATCTCCAAGAGGAAGCAGAACCTGAACTAGAAGAAGAAGAAGTCTACTCTTAACCATTAATAGTCTAAGACCCAGGAAGTCAGAAGTTGGTATGTACTAGCATCCCTTCTCTTGAACTATCTCAGCCTGCCTATCTTAACCATTTAATTAATGGTAGATTTGCCCAGTTTTTCACTTTAGAAATAAATGGCAGACTAGTAGACACACAAGTAGACACTGGTGCTTCCCTCTCTTTTGCTAAACCTCAGCTCATCAGTGACTGGAAGACACTTGATGACAATCTTGCCTACAAGAGCATTGACATACAGGGGAATAGTTTCATATGTAAAAAGTATAAACATCAGCAACCCCTGTGTATTCAAAATAAAATCTTCCATTGTGATTTCTTTGCCTTAGAAAAGATGCCTATTGATATCCTCCTTGGAGGATCATTCATTGACAGATATACACCCTATGGTGCTACTACAAAAAGCATCATGTTCACCATAGAGAATGAAAGGCTTAGAATTCCTAGGCTTATCTATGCCATAGAACAGTTTCCAAGTACCATGACTCAAAGCCCTAACATAATCCTAGCCGAGATACTAGAAATTGGAGAAAAGATCAAGTCGTCTGTCTATTAGGGAACCCTCAACAGTTTTGGTCTAAAGCTATGCCTGAAATGGAAATTAAGATACTTGAAGGCAAGCACATGAAAATTGGAAAAAGGATTCCAATACCGGCACAAGATTATGATGATATGGAATCACAAATCAAAGATCTGGAGAAAAATGGCTTTATTGAGAAATCAACCTCTCCATTCTGTTGTTATGCCTTTATGGTTAACAAACATTCAGAACAGAAAAGGGGTAAGAAAAGAATGGTCATTAATTATCGACCATTAAATGCTATCACAGAGCCGTATCCATATCTTATACCTGATAAAAGCTATTTGCTAGAAAAAGTTGTAGTTTGTAAATATTTTTCACAGTTTGACTGCAAATCAGGTTTTTATCAGATAAGAGTTAAAGAAAAAGATTGGTATCAGAGCCAAGTTCATGCCAAGTTTATTTCAAGTTGCATCTAGTATACTGTAAGTTGTAGATCAATTTTCCTATTTCGTGGATCGATCTTTTGTGTTCTCTGCTCTAAAAATTTCTTTGGGAAATTATTGCATCGAGTCATAGGCCATTATTATCAATTTGTCATAGGCCGCTTCATCTCTGCATTCCATATTCCCTTACCAAAAATTTCTCGCTTACCAGAACCCAAATCTCCCCACAATGGAATTCGGAAAAGCACCATCCACATCTACCATAGAACTGATGAATGAATCTGAATTTGAAGGTATGTATGAACTTCCTCCATTTGTCCCAGATCAATCGTCGGATTGTCCCGATATTGATATTACTGAAGAAAATCTTGAACAAGAAACAAGCCAGTTCAAACCTCTGGCTATTAAGGCTTCTAGTGTGTATAAAAAATCTGAGTTAGTCAAGTCTAAGTTTCTATATACATCCACTTATTTATCATTTGTCAAACCTAGGATCAAGTCTTTAGAATTAACCCTCTGCTATAAACCCAAGAAAACTTATCAAACAAATTTAGTCTCTCTGTTACCTGAGAAAGAAATCAACTATATCAGGTCACATGAAGATGTCAAATTTGTGCATTTTGGTTTAATCAGAATTCATATTAGACCCTTGATTCCCAATAATATAAAGCCAGTATTATACTTAGCTTTGTTTGATCGTCGCCAAGTCAGTTTCAAACATTCCTGTCAATTGTCTAGCCTTGGTCGACTTAATGATGATACTATTTGTTTTGAGTTTTGTCCTAACCTTTCTATTGCAGTCCGTGATAGAGGTTGTAAAGAAGTCAAGCATGGGATAAGGAGGCATCTACTGACGTGAAAAAGATTGGTATCAGGACAAGCTCTTGATTGGCTACTTAAACTACCCAAGGGATCAGTTATGGATTGGAATGACTTATCAAAAAAGTTCATTAACCATTTCTCATATAACATAGAACATGAATTGACCATTGTTGACTTATGAGAATCTAAACAACATGATGGTGAAAGTTTTGTTGCATATCTAAAAGGTGGAGAGCATTGGTAGACCACTTTCAACACAATTTACCAGACAAATAGTTGGCTGATATCTTTGCATAGAATCTGCATCTTGAAGTTGTAAATAATCTATGGTTAGCTTGTGCTAACTCATTTGAATAAATTATTGACAAAGGAGTGCAAAATGAGAAGGATCTTATTACTAGGGGCCTTGTTAAGATCTTTACACAAGAATAAGAATGTAATCAGACTAAATCACCAGCTCCTCAAGCAGTTACGTAGGATAAGTCTAAGGGCTTTCACAAAAATAAGAACATGGTCGGAAATGGGGTGATAGAAATAAGACATGTATAAATGGTATAGACTATGCCTCCTCTAAATGTACAATTAAATCCCTCAAATCTGCTACCTACTTTGTAAAGATAACCTCCATGAAGGATGTTTCATAATAATTTCAGAGTCTTTAGCAAGTTAGGAGAATCAGTTGAAGCAGTATTACAAAATCTCATTATGACTAAATTATATGGCCAGTATCAAGGCTATTTCCTCAAGATCAACCAAAACCAAAGTGGTACAAAGGGAATGAATGGTGTAACTTTCATTATGTTGATGGTCATGGTGTATATCATTGCATTTAATTATGACATATTATTGAGGACTTTATTGAAAATGGTGAGCTAGAAATTAAGTTGGCCCCTAACCAGGACACAAATTAGGATATGGGAATATATAAATACCCCTTTCCTTGACATGATCCACCACCACCAAGAAACAATCAAAATGGTCACAATCAATGACAAGGGAAAAATCAAAACCAACAACAAGGTCAAAATCATAATGAGCATAATTGAGATCATGATCCCCACACTAATAATGTGGCTTATAATAATGTACCTTATGACTACAATAACACTATGGGATGCATTTCTACAACCTACATTACCACTATTACTATGACACTATGTGGCCAATCTCATGTTCCTCACAACATGAGACCCATCATTATAGGTTCAGTACCCTCTCCCCTTAATAACACCATGTCGAGTTTACATCATCATGTTGCTACTCCATTTTCATGAGTTAGTAATCTTTAATAATAGTACCATTCTTCTAAAGGATCCTCATTGACCTAAAATTATAGAAATGTTATTAATCACCCATGAATCACCATCCAAGGCCCTTTGCCTTGCTCTTATAATTATAATGACTATTTGTAACTACTTGGTTATGTAGTCACAACTAGATGCATGTGAGTTACCATTCAGGGCCCTTCACCCACTTCTTTCCATAAACCCAATGAGAACATTGTGTTAATGGTTCCAAAGTTGAATATTGTCCTAATAAGGACTAAACTAGTTCAATCCACAATTCAAAGGCCTTGTAGTATAATGGACCAATTAGATAAAACCCTTATGAAATTTTCCATATTAGAACTCTTGTAGACATCTGATGTCCATAGAACCATCTTCAACAAAATTTTACAAGAGTCTATTATGCCTAATGATATAAACCTTAATTAGTTCCAAAACCTAGTTGGACATTTGTCTTCATTTTGGTAAATCACATTTGATCAAAAGGACATGTCCACCCTTGGTCCAAACCACAATAACCCACTATAAATTGAGATAATAATATATCACAAGATCAAGTGGGTTCTTATAGATAATGGTTCAAGGTTAAACATCATATCTCTTAAATTGGTGTGATGATTGGGTTACATGGATAAAGACATTCAGCCAAAGAATATTACAATCAAGGCTTACGATAATGCTGAGAGGGAGTCATCTAGTATAATTTGGTTACCAGTCATGGTTGGGGTTATTTATCATCACACATTATTCCATATTGTGGATATTGAGCTTCCTTATAACATACTTCTTGGTCATCCATAGATCCATGAAGTATAGGTAGTTCCATCTACTCTTCACTAATGCCTTAAGTTTCCTCATGATGGGATCAAGGTTACTATTCCTACTGATCAGCAACCATACTAATACTATAAACATATTGAAGTAGAGTTTCATAATTAAAACTATTGCCTAGGTTTCAGATTCATTACAAAGTAGAACAAAGCCATTATTTCTCATCCATCTCTATCTAATTATATAAACCCTAGTGATCTAGCCTACACTTTAATTGATCCATTTCCTATAGCTCTGGCCAAGTAGGTGATTATTAAAGATGCAGGCATTTCTATGTATCATCTAAAAGATGTCCTCTAAATTGCAAAATTAGCAAAATCCCCTAAAACATTTAGTAAGCCTAAAACTTCCTAGACTCCTAATAGACTCAATCAGATTTGGAAACCAAAGAAGAAGTAACCAAAACATCATGTGGTTTTTATACCTATAATTTCACCAAAATAAGATCAAGAGGCTTTTAATGAGGGAGATTGGTTATATTCTGAAGGCCTTGTAGATTGTTTTCAAAATATAGAGTATCATATCCCTAATAGGATAATGGATCATCTTGACTATATAGGGAAAGGTCTTGGCCCAAGGTGCAAGGAATTTTAGAGCCCTTATTAGTTGGAGTTGTTAATGGGAATCATGGTCTCAGATTTAAACCACTAAAGGATGACCTCATAACATTTGGTAGTGATTCTTCTGAAGTGACTGGTAATGAGACTCTTAATAGAGATGCAACATCCCATTATAGCATTTTTGATGAGCTTGTTGATTTATATTTGTTTGATTCAAATGACATATTGACCATAACACCTATTGGAGATTCCCATCCTGAAGCAAAAACCCATCCTAGTTGTGGTTCCCTTCCTAAAGTAGGACATTATATCTTTACCATTGGTGTTTCTCATCCTGAAGCAAAATCTCATTGTAACCTATGCCTTTACCATCCTAAAATCATAGATTGGGATCAAAAAAATTTGGTCATATGCCTCAATGAGTTTCAAAATGAAGAATAAATTATAGAATACATGGGCTTATGAGATGCATTCCCCATTGGTGATCATAAATAGGGTTTTTATTTTTCATTGAACTTTTCTACCTACTTTGGAGAGCATGCAAAATTTCTTGGTCATAATAAATAACAAACATCAATATATTTAGGTGAAAACCTCTTTAAGGCACTCATTAATTAGGGAAAAAGTAAAGAAAAAGATAAGCCTTTGAGTAAAACCCTGTTTCAAGTGCTCCCAGGTGGGAAAGTTTGTTCATCCCCTCAGGATGTAGAAAGTCCATCTAGCCCAAGTTTCATATCTTTAGAACAACATCAAATATTTGAGCACCTTGTTCTTGAGTTTCCAAAGGTCTTTGCCAATTGGCCTTTACCTAAGAAGGAAAATTTTTATTCATCATATTATCTAGATCTTTGGTAGGAACAAAAAGAAGATGATCATGACCATACATTTCCTAAAATTCTAGGAGATGGATCCACACTCCTTATAAAGAGCACAACATAAGTGAATTTGAGAACCCTTAAGGATCCAAAAAAATGTTTATCTAGGAGCTTCCCTTACTAAAGTAGAATGTGAACATATTATATCCATTCTTAAGGATTATATAGACATCTTTGCATGGGCATATTCTGACATGTTAGGCTTGGATCTAGATTTAGTTGTGCATCATCTAGTTATTCACCTTGATGCCAAACTAGTCAAGAAAAATTTGAGAAAGATGCATCCATGCATCACACTTTTGGTTAAGGATAAGTTGGAGAAGTTGTTAAGAGCCAATTTTATTAGACCACTAGACTAATCTAAATGGATTTCTAACATAGTGCTAGTAAGTAAAAAGACCCCAAGTACATGTTTTTGTATTTATTTTTGTGATATCAACAAGGCATGTCCCAAAGATGATTTTATTCTACCTAACATCAAAATGATTATTGACTCAATTGTTGGGTATGAGATGTTATCCTTAATATATGGATTTAATGATTATTAGCAGATCAAGATAGGCCTTAAAGATCAAAATAAGACCACGTTCACCACTCTATGGGGGACATTATGTTACCAAGTCATGCCATTCAGTTTAAATAATGTTGGATCCACATATCAGCGTGTAATGACTATCATCTTCCATGACATGATGCATGACATTGTTGAGGACTATGTTGATGATATACTAAAAAAACCAAGAATAAGAACTAGAAACCCTGACATTCTATGAAGAATATTTGAGAGGCTTTGTGCATATAAAGTCTGCTTGAATCCTAAGAAATGTGTCTTTGGAGTCATATTAGGAAAATTTCTAGGGTTCATTGTATCACAATGAGGGATTGAAGTCGACCCTAAAAAGGTCATTGCTATTATGGAAATTCTCCCACCCAACAATCTTAAATAGTTTTGAGGTATACAAGGCAAGATTTAGTCTATACGTAGGTTCATTTCTCAATTGGCAGATAAGTGCCACCCATTTACCCATCTCTTAAATAAGTGGGTGACATTTCAATGGGATAAAGATTGTCAGATAGCATTTATAAAGATTAAAACATACTTGGTCAATCCATCGATCTTACGACCTCTAACACAAAGAAAGCCATTGCTTCTTTACATATCAACCATGGAATATGCACAGGGGGCACTTTTGGCTCAGCATGATGATCATGGTAAGGAACACATAGTTTATTATTTAAGCTACACATTAGTAGCCTATGAACATAATTATATTCTTATTGAGAAGGCATGTTTAGTTATGGTATTTGCCACTTAGAAATTATGAAATTATATGGTAAATAAAAAAACTATTATTATCTCCCAGGTAGATCCTCTCAAGTTCCTCTTATCTAAAGCAGCTCTCAAAGGATGCATGGCTAAATGGATTATGCTCCTCAATGATTTTGATATTGAATACCAAAATTAGAAGGCAATCAAAGGGTAGATTCTTGTGGACTAACTTACGAAATCTCCTATTAAAGCCACCGAAACTTTCAACTTTGACCTTCCAAATGATTCTATCATGATGATAGAACAAGCATCAAAAGAACCTAAATAGTGGACACTCTATTTTTATGGATCCTTTAAATCCCAAGGATCTAGAGCTAGCATATTGTTGATAATGCCACAAAGGTATTTGATCCCCAAATCCTTCCATATAAAATTTTAGTGCACAATAATATGGCCAAATATGAAGCATTGGTTGCAGGGATTTATCTTATCATACAATGGGATATTCAAAGCTTAAAGTCAATGGAGATTTGTAGCTAATCATAAATTAGACAACTAATCAGTAAAAAACAAGATATGATAAGATTCTCCCTTACAAGTAAATTCTTGATAACCTTAAAAGACATTTTAATTATCTAAAATTTGAGTAAGTTCCATGAGTCAAAAATATGTCTACCGATGCCATGGCAACAATTGGTTCCATGATTAAAATGCATGATAGTGCTAAAGAGTATCAATTGATGATTGAAAATCTTTTTCAACTAGCACATATTTTATCATATTTAGAGAGGATATGCACCATTATTAATCCTAATCTCTCACCTAAGCTACCATGGTACCATGATTTTTATAACTATTTCCATATCCATGTCTTTCTTGCCAACCCTTCCAATAACAAAAAAAAACTTTTCCTTCATCACCTAACATGTTATATCCTCCTTAGAAACATGATTTATCAAAAAGGCTATGATGGAATGCTTCATTGTTGTTTATCTTTTAAAGAGTATAAGTTGGCAGTAAAGGAGGTTCATGAAGGGATGTGTGGGGCCCATACTAATGGTGTATTCCTAGCAAAGAAACTTCTCAGAATAGGCTATTATTGGTCCAAAATGGGGATAGATGTTTGTAATTATGTAGATAAGTGTGTTCCTTGTTAGCATCATGGTAACTTGATACATGAACCTTTCTTACCATTGTATCCCATTACAACACCATGGTTGTTCTCCACATGGGGTCTTGATCTCATTGGAAAAATTAACCCAACATATTCAAATGGCCATAAACACATTTTGACTACAACTAAATACTATAACACATGGATTGAGGCCATTCCTCTCACTTATGTCACCAAGAAACAAATAGCCAAATTTATTCATTACCATATCATCTATTAATATGGAATCCTAACCCATATTATATCTAATAATGGCGAATCCTTCATAAACCAAGATGTGAAAGTTCTTTGTGAAAAATTCAAGATCAAGCATAAGAAATCCACTCTATATAACTTTTAAGGTAATGGATAAGCCGGGGCATCAAATAAAACCATTCTATCCATCTTAAAAAATATTGTCAATGATGTTGGTCAAAATTGGCACTTGCAACTCTTTCTTGCCCTTTGGGCTTATAGAACCAATAATCGCACCCCAACTAGAGCTATTCCATACTCCCTTATTTTTGTCATTAAAGCTATCATCCTGGTCAAGATTGAGATCCTATCATTAATAATATCACTAGATCACATTGAAGATGATGAAGACTATAGAGCCTCATAGTTGTAAGAACTAGAACTTATTGATGGTAAGTGTTTGACTACCCTAGAAAACTTGTAGACCTATTAGAATAGATTGCAGAAGAGCTACAAAAAATGAATTCTCCCTCAATAATTTGAGATTGGTGACTTAGTTTTAAAATAGAACCAAAATAACACAAATTTTGAACTTAAAAAGAAAGGCATGTTTTAGCCTAATTGTTTAGGACCATACATTGTCACAACAAACTATGGATCAAGAGTATATCGATTGGCTAAACCTAATGGTGAAGAACTTTTATATCCCATGAACATCATACACCTTCAGAGGTTCTATGTATGAATATTTTTGAACCATTATCTATAAGACCCCTAACTTAAGGGCAACTTGTAATATCATTATTTTATCCCACCCTTTTATCTTACCTTAAATGCATTTTATACTACCCTGGTCCACTTTTCATGAATCCCAATGGTAAAGGCTTTGAACTCTTAGCACTCTAAACACATTCTTGGTCCCATTCTAGATTGTTCTCTTCAAGATGATATTATTTGTTATGTCTAGGACATGTTATAAACTTGAACACTTGTTGTCCCTTGACCAATTATGATCTCAATTATGTCTCATAAGCATTATGAACATCTTCAATAGTAGTTCTACAAAGCAGTTCAACCAATACAATCTTATGCATCTTCTGATAGGTGAATAATTGTATCTTCTCAGTACAAGTATTTTGTTGCTTTCTTGTTTTACCAAGAACCTCACTCTCACTAATTTGTGAGCATGGGTTGTTTTACCCAGCTTAGCTATCTTACTAGTGTTGGGTGAATATTTTGTCAACCAGCTAATTGGTGAGCAAAATAGGTCTCTTCAACCACAACATAGGGAGATTGGTCAGCCAGATGTGCAGGTTTACTACATCAACAAGGGAAAAATCTCTCCTCTCATCAAGGGGAGGTTCCCTATGAATATACAGGAGCTATATACTATATATATAAGCAGAAAATGACACTCAGGGGTAGGATAAGCCATCCATCTCTCTTTTTTTAGAGATGATGCTCATAGATCAAAGGAGAAATCCTAGGTGATTGGGGAAGGTACTTCTCTTCTTTCAAAAGTAACATTTAGCCAAGAGCCAGATCCCTTCCTAGATAGTAGAAATCTTGGTGAAATGATAGAAGACACTTCTCTTCTTTTAGAAGTGCTTGTTCTTGCAAACAACATGAATATTTTAGGAGTATACGTAACTAGTAATAGGGATGTAGTAACCAGTAGCCTGAGATGTAGCACAAAGTCTCCACCTCAACTACCCAAGAGTGAGATACGAAGGAAAATGGGGGCACAAAGTCATCCCAAGGTCCTTTACACAGAAATAGAAAATAAACACACACTAAAGACAATTATGACAGCACAAAGTCTGAAAGTAGCTGGCTTTAGGACACCTTCCTTATCACTTCCACTAGCTCTGCTTGTTAAATTGCATAAACAAGAATACATTTTGGAAATAGACATAAGAACAATCTCCTAGAATGATACAAACTATAACAACACAAAGTTTGAAAGTAACTTGCTTTCTGATTCAAACAAAGAAATATGATAAACAATCTGAGCTTAAAGTCTCAGTGATGCCTTTCAATTTGGGCAGAGTTTTGCTTCTGGTAATAGGAAGATCTCCTTAAAAAAATAAAAGAGATTACAATATACATCAGCTAAGAAAGACTTGGTGTTTTGTTTCATGGAATGGCCCATGCTATGCATTCAATGCTTTGAATACATTTTTAGTTCTGTCAGGGGGGCTACATTGAAAATAGGGTGGCTATCTTAACTATGGCACATCATTTCATCCCATATGTCTTCTCTTGAGTTTGGATCATTTGGTATATCCCCTCTAATGTCTGTACAGCTATCCAATTTATCTTTACTCTAAGGGAGACCAACAAGCCATGCCTTTAATGTTTGCAAGCTAAAATATCTGCTTAGTGGACTATTCCACCTATTGAAATTACATCTACACAGATATTTTGGGATTTTCCATCTTTCTACTTTTATCTTTTCTAGCTTTGTCTCTTCTAAGAATTTAAGATCTTAGACTATCTTTTCCCCTTTTTGGTTTTGTCTTTTCCTAGAATCTGAGCCCTTAGGGCTATATTCTTAGCTTTGCCAGCTCTTTCAGCTTCTTCTTTAGCAGGTCACTGAGTTTGTTTTTAGGTTCTATGCCACATTTGAAACTTATTGGATATTTCATTACCTTAAATTTGACATCCACAAGGATGTCATTGGTTGACTATTTCAATGATTCGGGTGGCCTTCTCGACTCCTTGGTTCAATCACTTTCTTGCTTCAATCACTTTATTGGTTCAATCACTTTCCTTCTCCTTGGTTGAACCATCACTTTCATTTGAACTTGCCTTTGGAATCATCCATGTTGCTTCTCTCTTTGCTTGAGGCCACCTTTGAACTGCTTAAACCTATGAACCATTAAAATTTGAACTCTTTTGGTTCAAGGTTCAATCAGCTCATTGGTTCTTCCTCTACTCGTCACTTCCTTGTTCTTTCTAAGCTCTTTGATCTTCATTGCACTAGCTAAACCTTTAAACCTGTGAACTGGTTAACCTTTTGGTTCAAGGTTCAATGGTTCAATTGGTTCATTCTTTTTATTTGGCCAAGTCCTTTTGATCTTTTTGAACCACATGCGTTGAACCATTTGGTCATTGAACCTATTGAACCATTAAACCTATTGAACCTTTGAACCAAAGTGGTTCAACAGTTCAATGGTTCAAGCCTTCTTCTCTTTGATAAGTGTTTTGAAGCCATTGAACCTAGAAGTGGTTGAACTTGTTGAACCTTTGCTGAAGAGCTTAACTCTTGTTGATATCATTTAACCTTGAACCCATTGAACCCTTGAACCAAAAGGTTCAAGGTTCAATGGTTCAATCTTTGCTTAGAAGTTTGCCGATGGACATTTTCATTGAACCTTGTCATTGAACCAACCTTGAAATTGCCTAAGTGTTGAGAGCTTGCTTCTTTCCTGTAAAGTCCATAGAAATCAACCTACGAAGCCTGTAGAACTTGGCCTGCAGATTCCATAGATTTTCTTCCTACAGAGTCTGTAGATTCAAGCTTGTAGAGTCTGTAGATTTCTAGAAAAGCTTTGAAATATGAATAACTTGAATGCTCAAAACAATTCTTGAAAAGGGGAGAGAGGATTTTGGTCTGTTGAACCAAAATATTTCATATGTTGTCCTAAAAATGAGTGATATTTGTGGGGGACAACAACTGGAACCTCTACTCTTAGGATGTGCATCTCTTTGATTAGATGGTCCCACCTTGTACATATTTTATCCCAAAAATACCAAAAACATTAGAAATACTTTTAAAAAACCAAAAACATCAAAACATGATCCACAAAAGAACAAAAACATTGTCTCACATTTCTGTACATTTGTACATTCTTGTTCCACCATCCCACGCTCTCAGCATTTTATGAGCAACTCTTAATTTTAAATTCTCTCATCATTTTGTGAACAACTGTTAAGTTTAAATGCTCTCACCATTTTCTGAGCAACTATTAAGTTTGAATGCTCTTGCCATTTTGAAAGGTCATTCTTTCTCATGTCATCAGCTTCTTGTTTTCCAGAACATTCTTGTTTTTTTTACGTATCTTCCATTTCTTCTATAACATTAATCATGCTATTATGATCATCATTTTTCTTCTTTCCCATTTCTAGGGAGAACTACATTTGGCCTAAAGTTCATGTTGGAACATGCATCCATGGAATTATGTAGGTAGTGTCCACTTGTCTTATACATCTGGAATTAGCTTGGCTAACGCCTTCTTTTTCTTCTATTCCCCCATTTCTTCTATCATTATTTCTCTTTAATTAGGGGACAATTGTAATGTCATTATTCTTTATTATGATGGGGTGGAAAGTAACACTTCTAC
This sequence comes from Torreya grandis, assembly GCA_037957365.1. Classification (NCBI taxonomy): domain Eukaryota; kingdom Viridiplantae; phylum Streptophyta; class Pinopsida; order Cupressales; family Taxaceae; genus Torreya; species Torreya grandis. Next base: position 118,981 of record JARHVA010000591.1, read on the forward strand.
TGCACATGCATGAACATTTGCCTTTAAACCACACTAACTTGGTTTTTGTTTATGTGTGTTTATTTTAGTTTTCTTGGTGTTTTCTTGTATTTTATTGGTGTTTTTTAATGCTTTTGCACCTCTCTTTTTATCTTTTAATTACTGACTGTATCATCTTGGTCTTATGTTTCCTTGTTTTTTCTGCTTATCTCTTTTGTGTTTCAGAACATCCTAATGATTCACATAGATCTCAATTGTTTATATCTTGATCATATGTTATTACATTGTTCTTGAGCTTTTTTTTTATTTATTTGATTATTTTTGGTGTCTTGTTTTTCTATTTGATTTTGTTTTTATCTTTTGTGTTCAAGAATGCCTTGATGGTCCACATGGATCTTGATTATTAATATATTGGTCTCATGTTGTTAAGATGTTTTTGACTTTTATTTTTAAACATTTTTATTCCTACTTATGTCTTGATAGATCATATCTTGATTTCAAGTTAGGTTTATTTATGTTTATCTTTTTTGTTTTTGTGTTATGTACCTAGGGATATGATATATGGGTTGATGGAGATGCCAACATGTGGCACACATCCCCTTAGTTACTTATATGGGTATAATATATTAGGATAATAGAGTAACTTATGGAAGTAGTACATTGGGTAATGGTTGACCTACATTAGATTAGGAGGTTACCCATCCATGGGTTAGATAGATGTATATATATGGGGGATGAATATCATGGTAAAGATATCAAGTAAGCATTGAGTCTTCTATTATAAGAGGATATTGGAGGTTGTCCCCTCGAAGAGACATTGTGGAGTTATTCCTTCCTAAAGGAGTATTATATGGTGTTTCCCTACCTTAAGGGTATTTTTGCATATATTGAATATCAAGATCATTACAAGTGGTATCAGAGCTTCGATTTGGGCAATTTGTGGAGTGAAACCCTAGTTTTTTTTGAATCATCAATAACTTTGTATTGGTTGTGAATTTTTCCAAATTTTTTTAATAAATATGGATAATATTTCAAATAAGTCACAATAAAAAAATCGAGATTTTTTTATTCATTTTGAGTGAGTTATTGTTATTTTAGGGTTTATAGTAATTTCACTATATCTTCCGAAATATAAGGAATTTTAATAGAAATTTTTACTAGAGATGTAATAAGATATAAGAGAAGCACAATAAAAATTTTAGAATTGTTTGAGTTGTTTTAAGTGATTTTTTGTGATTTTATGGATTAGTTTTGACATTTTAGGGTTTCATGAACCTTAATTTTTTTTGTGGATCATGGAGTTGCAAAAATTTTCAGGGGAAGATGATGTTGATGCTACCGAATGGTGGATCAATTTTAAGGAGAAGAATACTAAAAAAAATTTATGGAAAATAGAATTATGTTTTTCTTTGTCTGGGCCTGCAAAACATTGGTGGACTAATGAATTGAGCTTTGCGCAATAGTATTCTTCATGGGAAGCAATGGAGAAAACCTTCCTAGATTGATGGGATATAAATGAAAAAGAGGATGTAGAAGAGGAAGAAAATCATGATGATAAAGAAGAAGAAGAAGTAGTAGAAAAAGAAGAAGAAATAGAAGAATCAACAGAAGAACAAGAACAAGAAGAAGTAGAAGAAGCAATTGAAGAAGAAGAAGAAGAAAAAGAAAAAGAAGAAGAAGAAGAATTGGATGATAAGGGTTCAAATAATTTGGCTCCAAAGAAATCTGAGTTAATTTTTCAATTTTAGGGATGCATTCAAAAGAATAAGGTGGTTGTGTCCATAAACCCTACCAACAAATATAACTTCATTAACATGAATGTGGCCAAGCATCTACATGTTCAAACAAATAATATGAAGGAGGTTCAAGTAGATGGTAATAATATTTCACTATTTAAATATTTGAGCTCATTATGGAAAAATATGTTTTGCATTCAGATTTTTATGCTTTGGATATGGATGATATGGATATAGTTCTTAGATATCCATGGCTAGAGACTTTGGGAATAATTAATATTAATGTTTAGAAAAATTTCATGAAGTTTTGGTATAGGAAAAAGAAGATTACTTTACAAGATATCATAGTGAAAAAGGCACCAATAACAATCCAGGTAGATCATGAGGATAAGATGGAAATAGGTGATGAAGAACATGATGAAGATTCAAATGATATAGATAAAGACACACTACAAATGAGCACTTCATCTACTCAAGAGACAAAGAAGGAAAATATGGAAGAGGTAGAAACAAAGGTGGATAAGGTCAAAGTATTGGAAAAGGTTGAGGTATATAGACACCCACATCATCATGAGAGGAAACAATCATGGAACCAGGTGAGAAAGTGTCATAACAACAATCATTTTGTATACACAAGAAATAAAATTTCTAATCATTATGGATATGCATGGAATCCAAAGAAAAAATACTATGGCACATCGAATGAATGGGGAAATCACTATGACTATGCATGGAAGAATACCTACTATGGTCATGGTTGGAATTAGAGTAGTGCAGTGGAATATGGTACATGGAATAAAAAGAGGAATAATTATGATTGGACACCAAATCAATCTATTTATGATCATGAATGAAATCAGAGGAGCACAATGGAATTTGGAAACAAGCTTGGAGAGCTATCACCTACCAAGATCACATATGGATGCCTAGATGATCAAGATTGGAGACAAGTGTGCAATGATTTGAAGCACACTCATTATTTGGTTTCTTCCTATGTTTCAGGGATGAAACATGTCAAGGAGGGAAGTAATGTTATGTACCTAGGGATATGATATATGGGTTGATGGAGATGCTGACATGTTGCACACATCCCCTTAGTTAGTTATATGGGTATAATATATTAGGATAATAAAGTAACTTATGGAAGTAACACATTGGGTAATGGTTGGCCTACATTAGATTAGGAGGTTACCCATCTATGGGTTAGATAGATGTATATATATAAGGGATGAATATCATGGTAAACATAACAAGTAAGCATTGAGTCTTCTATTATAAGAGGATATTGGAGGTTGTCCCCTCGAAGAGACATTGTGGAGTTATTCCTTCCTAAAGGAGTATTATATGGTGTTTCCCTACCTTAAGGGTATTTCTACATATATTGAATATCAAGACCATTACATTTTGCTTTTTTGTTTAAATGTAAATCACTATAACTATGGTTTTGGTCATTATTTTACCATTATCCTTAGTTATAGATATTCACATTTGAACTGGCTCAATACAATTAGATTCTTATGTCATTCTAAGTTATTCATACTTATGATGCCTAATTTATTTTGATATAGCAAGCACTTTGTGCTTAGGTATCAAGGTCTTAACATCAACATTATCTCTGATGAATGATTCTCAAGAACACTTTGTAAAACCTAGGCTCATGATGTGGAATTAGGCATCTAGGTAACATGCATTTTAGGATTATTTATACATGCTTAGATGTGCATCTCTTTGCATACATTTTACATCTAATCAATTCTTGGTCATTTTTCATCATGCTTCCTTTTATTCCCTTTCAAACTTGGTTGTGGCCTAAAGTTTATGATGGAACATGAGTCCATGAAACTATGTAGGCAACACTCAGTTTATATTGAGGTCAGCTCAACTATCTCCATTCTTATTTTCATTTCTGTCATCACTTTGTGCATTTTCACATGCTTGGTTTTATATGGCTTTCTAAGCCATTACACCATCTCATATACATTTACACTCGCTCACTTTAACCTATCTTTTTTATTATATCCTTGATTTATTTTGCTTGCCAATTGCCCATGCTAGGGCACAACATCTAAACACCATCTAAATCCAATCAGATATACAAGGGAAAGTCATTATTTATTCTTTGTCAATAATCAAGATTTTCCTTACTAGGGTAAAACTATTTTATCATGATCAAATCTTCTCTACTAGAGTACTTCTTATTATATTGTCTTTAGAGACCCCGTTCTAGTGGTGCTTCCCTTCCTAAAGTAGAACATTCTCTCTTTTCCTCTAATTCCAATCTCTCCACATTAAAGCCCATGCTGGAAATTATTTTAGTGTGAAAATTGTCTTGGGATTGATCAATGTCATAAGAGCATAGCTTGTACTCTCAAATTGGGTACATTTATAGTGTGTCCCTTACATTTATGGATTGTATATTTCCCATTCCCCCTGTCTATGGGGCCTATTATACCTCTCATTATATTTTCATCATTTACGGTAATCACATGTGTAAGCAGTAGCTTGACTAGATGTGATCTATTCCATGGGTTAATCTCTCACTTTCTCTCTCTTTTTGAGAGTCCATCCTTCTCTTTCATCCTAGTATGTCCTCTCAAGGGGGCATAATAGGTCTATTCCAATCTCTTCTTGACAACTCTTTTCTTTTAAAATATGTTGCTTCACTTGAATATCTCACTACACCTTCTCAAATAGGGGTAAAATGTAGACATCTAATTCCTAACACCATTTGTGTTGAAATTATCAATCTTACTCGAATTGAACTCAAATGCACATTTTAGGTCAAAATCCATAAAATTCCTTAAATGGTTTGAAATTGTCACTTAAAAGTGCTAGTTTAGGTCAAAGTATCCCTAAATATGACAATTTATTCTATGGGCTAGCTAACTCTGATTAATTCATTTTGAGTCAAAATGACCATTTCACCATTTAGTGCTCTAGATCACTCTTTTCTTCTAATTCATTAGTACACATCACATACCTTTTTTATTTTCTATTGGGAACATCCTAAATGGGCGTACAGTTCTAATGCATCTAACATTGCCTTTTAATTACTCTCCAATCAACTTATGACCCAGTAATATGACTTTTTGACAATTTTAATTAATCAAGGGACAATTTTCAAAGAAATTGCACAAATGTTGATTAACCTTATTTAAGGATAATTAATTCAAATAAAGGGATTAAGTGTATTTTCCATGAGAGTTGTTGAATATTTATTTTTGAAAATTGATTCTTATTATCGGCATCACCTAGTGACATCATCTATGGGGTGGCATCCATCAAGCCATAAGTGCATAAAATATCAGGATTATGGGTCACCCATGCCTAGTTAATGCCTCCCATGCCTCTTCAATGCCCCTTCTTCCAAGGTCATGATGAAGATAATTATGGATTTAATTCCAAATATTAGGATTATCCTCAACCACACATATTCATCTTAAGATGGATGGTTCAGGTTGATCCTAACCAATCTAAAATATATATAAATAGAGAGGTCATTGGCATCATTTATAATCTATTTTGGTGCAAGGTTTTTATGCTCAAATATATTCAAAGCCTGACCATTGCAAAGTTATAATACTAAATTATTTCCACAAAGAATCATTAATAGACTAGTTTTGTGGTTTAAAATCAAGAGCCAGAGTTTTATAGAGTGTTCTTAAGGCATTGGAGGAGCTTACCACCATTGTTGACAAAGACAAGGATGCTTGATCAAGGGAGAACATTATTTTGAGCCACATGGGTATGGTGAATTGATTTGGGAAGGTAATATGGTTTTGATTTATTTCATTTGTTTCTTGATATCCTTTGTAATTCCCATAGGAATAGATAGGCTTGGTTAGTTAGTTCTTTATGCATGATTCATTATTTATAGATTAATGATTGACTAACTTGCTTTATAATCCTCTCTATAATATAGATGGTTGATTAGAACTGAATACCAGTATGCACCCCATCACCTGAGGTTTGAATAGTATATATTTAATTATATTTTTCCTATTTCATTGTAATGAGCTTAAACCTTATGGTATGGACTACAAGAAAGTAGTATCTCAAAATTCCTACTCTAGCTTAGGATTTGAGGTTGAGGAGTCCATTGCTAAATTATGTTATCTTCTATGTGTATGAATTAATATCAATGTACTTTTGGATTTAGAGGTAATTCAAGGTAGAGGGATATAAATAATTTAAATACATATATAGAAAATTAATAATTATTCTTGCTCAATTTAGATGGGACCCTAAAGGCATTTACCTAACATTTTCTATATAGTAATGGTAAGTTAGAGGCTCACATCATGTGAATTATTTAGTAGACATGAGTTGATGGGATTGATGTAAATATTTAAACATTTTTGGCTTGTGTGTGTGTGTGTGTGTGTGTGTGTGTGTGTGTGTGTGTGTGTGTGTGTGTGTGTGTGTGTGTGTGTGTGTGTGTGTGTGTGTGTGTGTGTGTGTGTGTGTGTGTGTGTGTGTGTGTGTGTGCGCACACGCGTGCGTGCGCATGTATGATATTTGTGAATAGGGTTTAATTGGATTGGTTGGGGGTGATGGGGCATATCTAGGTATCAAAGATGATGAGTTACACTCATGTGAGCTAATAAATATAGAGAGTGCAGCATGCACATGCCTAGATTTGGCCCTCTTGGCATTTGAGATGTGTTCATATTTTTCCAAGTGTTTCTTATTGATGATGGGATCATTAATTACTTTTTATGACTTGAACAGGTAGTCAAGCCTAACCTATCGATCTTATCTATTTAAATTAGCCACTTAGTGTACAAAATTACACATGGTCATCTCTGATTGGATCATGACCCCTGGGGCACTAACATCTATGATCCTTTGGAGATATAGAATGTATGTATTTCTAACAAATCTAACACTTCTCTAGGTGTACTAAACCTACATGTGGAAATATTTGATTGGATTGGGCATCCTAGGGCTATGCCAAATCTGATACTACTAGGACTTGATAGTTATATATCTAACACTTATATGTGTGTACAAGATACACGTTGTGACATCTAATTGAATTAGGCCTCATAGGGCTCTGATAGCTCTTTTAAAAATCTAGAAACTAACACCTCTAAAAGTGCTGACACTTTCAAGTCTATGAGGTAAACATGGTAATATGTAATTATATTTGGCCTCTTAGGACATTATCAACTCTAAAACATCCAAGACATGGTGTATCTCTGATAGATTTAACACTTTTGGGTGTATAAGGTAAACATGTGGCATAGAAAGGTTAAATTATAGGTGTAATTAAGGTTAAAATAATCCCTGTATGAGCCTATTTTAAATTTTATACATGATGTGATTTGGACTAAATTAACCCTAAAACATCATCATGTATATATACAATGAACCAAAGATTTGATTCATTCAATCAAGGAGGCATGAGAGCATGATATATGATTTGGGATATTTGATTATTAATGTAACTATAAGAGCATGATATATGATTTGGGATAAAATTAAGTATGATTTTATCACAAATTTAACCAATCATTTAATTAATATAATTAGGAATGTGATTTGGGCAAAATTGATCCCCTAAACCAAATTTATGGCCTAATTAATTATATAATCCATGTAATATGTATGGATTAATTGACCCTAATTTAATTTAAAAAATGCAAATGTGGCTAATTTGAACCCATTAAACCTAAATTTAGGTATATGATGTGATTAAAGGGAATAAATTAGCTCATGTTTCATGACATGTTGATTGTAAACCCTGTTTTTTCACTTAAACATGTACAATTCTCCTAAACCCTAATTTAATGAGATATACACATGTATAAAATTATTACACTAAACCCTTAACCCTAAGTCAAAATTTTATAACAAACACAACCCTTAAGTTCTTTGATTTCATCATAAATGCATAAATTCATGAATATGATTAGTGCTAATTTGTGAACATGTTAAACCTAGTTTTGTAAGGACCTATGATGGTATTTGGGTCAAAATTATCTCATTTTAACTTACATATTGAGACTTAATACATCAAATGATAGTCTCATTGCTTCATATTCCTATCAAGAGTCTTATTACATCATATTGGATATTTATGCATCATATTGGGGATCTATGCATCATATCAAGCCTTAATACATCATATTTAGACTTATTTCATCATATGATATCCTTATTACATCATATGATAGTTTTATTACATCATACTAGGGATTTATTGCATCATATGATAGTCTTATCACATCATATTGAACGTTATTACATCATGTTGAGCCTTATTACATCATATGATACACTTATTTCATCATATTATAGTCTTATTACATCATATGATATCCTTATTGTATTGTAGGATAGTCTTATTGCATCATATGATAGTCTTATTGCATCATATTATAGTTTTATTGAGTCTTATTACATCATATTGGGGATTTATGCATTGATTATGAGTGTTAACCTTGAAATATAGAGAAAACTTAATTTTCAATGTCTATTTTTGTCCCAAATCAAGATTCATTCCCCATAGAAATTCCTTACATGCACTCTACATACATTTTGAAGTACTTTTTTGGACCCCAACTTTGAAAATCTATCAATTGTCAAAATGGTCTTCAGTTCAAGTTTAAGGAAGCGGAAAAAGTTGAAGAACAAAACATCAAATCAATTAGAAGAGTTGAGAGAAAAAACAAGGTATGAATGCAAGCATTTAATTCCATATAAGGTATAAAAAGTAACCCTAATGAGCTAAATGACTTAGATAATGAGTCAATTGATAATAATGGATTGAATACTACTAAAAATAACAATAATGAATTGAATTATGATTAAATTGACAATAATGAATTGAATTATGATGAAATGAATAATAATGAATTAGATAATGTTGGAAGTTCACATTTAAAATTTAAAGTTTTTGATTTTGTTGGTGATGAGCCTATGCATGATACTTTACCCACTAACAATGAAGAAAATTTAATGGAAACAAATAATGATGAAATTGAAAATGAAGAAAATTTCATCGAAACATATAATGAAGAAACAAATAATGACTAAAATTTCATGGAAATATATAATGATTTTGAAACACCCTCTCAATGGATTCCACCAATAACAACACCTACAAGAATTATACATAGAAAATACAAGTACTTAATTTAAGTCAATGAACATATTTTGAAAATAGTGCATAAAAAATGTCTGGCTCCCATTCTAAAAGATTGGCTCAAGAAATATGGGATAATTTATTTCATAGATTAGATTATGATAGTCAAAGATGTTAATTATTTATTTCAGTGATGAAATTGGTTAAGATGAGACCTAAAATGTATACATTAGTAAAAAGAACATCTAACATGGATGGTGAAATTGTTGGAAATCTACATGATGCATATCATATTTTAGGCCTCATAACATGCAATAAATATTGTAATGTTTTCTGGTGTATAATGATAAATTGTGTAGTAAGTGTTAAAATAGGTAAAAGATGATTTATTTCAAAAACAATTCAAACACTTGATATAAACAAAAAAAACATTAATGAAATCAATTGCAAGATGTAAAAGACTTAATGAACCCATTACCAAATAGCTCTTGTCATTCTTTGGTAGAATTCCACCAAAGGACAAGGCTATATTTGATGCTTTGAAAGACTTGTTGGCACAATTTTAGAAAGATAAAATAATAGTTTCACCTAATGCAAGAGATGTACTGAAAAGAAGAGTTGGTTCTTGTAATCATGAACTGCATCCAAAACATTTCTTGAATATGACTCAAACATAATTGTACTTTAAGTTTTTGGAAATACATCCACAAATTACTATTATTCAAATATTTTTTGAGATGGCCAAACCTTTTTATGTAAAATTAAATCATACACATACCACTTGTTGTAGGCAACATGTTGAATTTTCAATGCACTATGATTTTTTTGACATATTCATTGTACTTTAGATACTAAGAACATTTTTTAGGAGTGTGGCATAGAATTTTTACCAAAATAAACTAGTGAATTTATTCCAAATATTTTTTGTGAAAGACTAGATGGATAGTTCATTTATAAGAAAGCATGTTTGGATGGAAATTACAACATTTAAAATGGATTTCCAAAATTAAAAATGTGTATCCTTGAGGAGTGTGCAAGTTCAATTGGATAGGAATTAGCTGGTTTGAGAAAATATAAATCTATTACTTATCACCTAAAATATGGCAAAAAATTTAAAATGTGTGAGCTTGTTATCAAAGAGATACATGTTTCAAAATTTATGGTTAAATTCATGGAGAAAATTGTTTATAAATATGCTAGGCACATATAGGGATAAATGGTTGGATGAACATTTTAAGATAAGAAAGGAAACATTCCCACTTGATTCTATTGTTTCAGTAGTTGACTTTGCAAAAAAAATACACATTCAAACCAAAACTGGAAGTTTAATAATATTATTATAACTCAACATAAGTTGCCATATTCATGCATATATCATTCATACATGCACCTGATAGTATAGAAGAAGATCAAAAAATATTAAGGGAGTACCATTTCTATATCAATGATGATTGATCACATTATAAAGAGTATAATCAAGTTTGTTTTGATAAGTTATATAGACATTTGACTCAAAAGAACATTGATTTCAATCAACATTACATTTGGTCAGATAATTGTACATTACAATTCAAGAATACATGAATGTTTTATTAGTTGATTAGGATACACATTACCACTAGTGTAGAACATATTTGGATTTTTACTGAGGCTAGCCATGGAAAAGGGGAGCATGATAGTGATAGATCATGTGTAAAAATATCCATTGCAAGGGAGGAGTTAAAATTTGACCATGTTGCTAATTTGACTGATACAAAAATTGTGGTTGAATGGTGTAATGAGAATATATGTCATGGTGATCAAACAAATTATATATTCATAGACATTTTTGTTTAATAGAGGAAAATGACTTGGTAAACTATGAATATTATATGACTCTAATGGGTTCAAGTGAGCTCCACTGATTTCATAAATCAAATGCGGGTTCTTGGACTATTTGTATGTGACACTTGGCATGTTTTTTTTTCTACATGCATGGACTTTATTTGGAATGAGTGTGAGTCACAAGAGTGGTTAGATGACTAGATTTCTAGACCTCTAATCATAATCAAAACATATTAGGTTCCACCAACATTGCAACTTATAAATATGACCATCACATGACTTTGACCATATATCTAATCTACTGCAACTAGGTAGAAGATTAATCTTTATGTATTATTTATTCTCATTATCTATCTTCATAGTGTCATTAATTTTTTTTATGATTTAGGCCATGTTTTTGTAGTTATTGTAAACAAGGAAAATAAAGAGGGAACAAATTACTACTTGTGTCAATGTGTATATGGAAATAAAAAATTGACTACCCTAAATATATATGGAGAAAACATTCACTATCTCACCAGGTCTATGGTAGTCATTAGAACTTAGCTTCAATGATATCCTATAGATAATTCAAATGTATGGTTTTTTGAAGACTTTGAAATGTATAGGAAGATACTTCACTATTCAAATTTGATTCTTACAATGAATATTCAATTACAAAAATATCAAGGAAGCAACAAAAAAGAATCTATGGAAAGTTCATGAGTCAGACCATGAATCTATTCTTGATATTATCAAGATTAGAACAGATCCTAGTGGTTTTTTGGATTCAAATGCATAGGTATGTTGACTTGTAAAATGTAGATTTAATCAATTTTACCAAATATTTTTAATTTTATAGGTAGTACATGCATAAATTTCATCTTTAATTACATACTAACATTATTTTATAGGTTATTGGTGCCAAATAAGATTCCAAATTCATGTGGTTGGCACCGTTAGTAAATAACTTCATATTCTTGAAGCTAAGAGAAGCTTACTAAAAGTACTTGGTATTTAGATGCTCTTAAACAATTGATCATGATAAGTCTCTTTCTCTTTGTAGCCTTCCAAAAACATAAATGTCACTATTTATAATGATTTACATGGATTATAGATATACCAAATACATTAAAATTACCTCAAATGGCATTACATATCAATGTTACACAAAAAAACACTTTTTATTGATTTGCATATTTTCATTGGTATGACATTCCTAAACAATAGTAAACATGCACTTGTGGGTGGAATTAGATGTCACAGTCATTGGAGCACATGTAGTTTGCCTATATATATATGTGCTCAAAGTGATGTATTTGAACCTACAGGTCCCAAAGGCAAAAATGCTAGTTAGAGGTCAACGAGTTATCTCTTCACTATGAAAAAGTTGTCTTTAAGGACCCATTACTGTAACTTCTACCATGAATTGATACTATAGGTGATATATACTAGATCTAGGGTTTAATTATATGTATTTCAAATTCATATTTGGGATCTTATGGTTCATCCATATTAGTTATAGTTTTGGTTTTATGTATGTCTAAAGTTAGGCTAAAAATCATCATCTTTCTTGTATTGGGAAGGGAATTCTTGAGCCTAAAATTGGTGGTGGGTTTATTGACTCAGCTATATGGGAGGCCAAAAACATATCATTTGACATTATCCACCCTTCTATATGTGTTGGAAGTACCCATTTTCATCCAACAAGCAACAAAAATGGAGTTCTTAGAATGTAGTTTCAACTTTGACAACATTTGTTATCAGTGTTTTCATTCTCTTGAACAGTAGTGAAAATGCACTTGTAGGTGGAATCAGATGTCAAAATAATTAGATAATGTGTAATTTACCTATATAAATGTGATAAAAGTGATGTATTTTCACTTGCAAGTCCTAGAGGCAAAAACACTAGTTGGAGGTCAACAAGTTATCTCTTCATTGCCAGCAAGTTGCATTTTATGACCTGTTACTACAACTTTTACCATGGATTTATCTAAAAGGTTATATATAATATATTTGGGGTGATATTAGAGGGATTTAAAATAAATATGAGGGATCTTATGGTTCATCCACATGACTTATATTTTTGGTTTTATTCATCCCTGAAGTTAGGCTAAAAATTAGTATCTTTCTTATATTGGGAAAGGCATTCTTGAGCCCAAAATCGGTGGTGGGTTTGTCAACCAAGATATATGGGAGGCCAATACCTAGTATTGGAAATTATAAAACCTTTAAAATGTCTTATAATCACCAATTTTTAGCCAACAATCACTTAAAATGGAGTTCTTGGAATGTAGCTTCAACATTGACAACATTTATTGTCAGTGTATCTGTACTCATAAACAGTAGTGAAAATTCACTCATAGGTGGAATTAGATGTCATGGTAATTGTATAACATGTAATTTTACTATATATACATGATCAAAGTGATTTATTTTCACTTACAGGTCTTGAAGTCAAAAATACTAGTTGGAGGTCAACAAATTATCTCATCACTGCCAGAAAGTTATATTTTAGGACCTATTACTAAAATTTTTACCATGGATTAATATCAAAGATGATATAAAATATATTTATGGTATAATTATAGGGATTTAATATTCATATTAGGTATTTTTTTTCATCCATAGGACTTACATTTTTTTATGCATGTCTTAAGTTAAGCTAAAAATCAACATCTTTCTTGTAATGGGAAGGGCATTTTTTAGCCTAAAATGGGTGGTGGGTTTATCAAATAGGATAGAAGGGAGGATAATAACCTAATTATAGACATTATATACCATTATAAATGTGTTTTTAGTGCCAATTTTTATCCAACTAGCACTAGAAATGGAGTTCTTAGAATGTAGCTTCAACTTTGATAACATTTATTGTCAGTGTTTTTGTGCTCTTAAACAATAGTGAAAATGCACTTGAAAGTGGAATTAGATGTCAAAATAATTGGATAATGTGTAATATTACTATATATACATTATATAAGTTATTTATTTTCACCTATGGGTCTTGAAGGCAAAAATACTAGTTGGAGCTCAACAAGTTATCTCTTCACTACCAAAAAGTTGCATTTAAGGACCTGTTACTACATATTTTACCATGGATTGCTCTCAAAGGTGATACATAATATATCTAAGTTGAAATTATAGTTATTTAACATGAATATAATTTATCTTATGTATTTTAAATATGACTTATAGTTTTGGTTTTATGCATGCCTGAAGTTAGGCTAAAATCCCTCATCTTTTTTGTATTGGGAAAGGCGTTCTTGATCTTAGAATGGGTGGTGGGTTTGTCAACCAGGATAGATAGGAGGCCAAAAAATTGGTCCTATAAATTATTTAACCCTATATATTTGTTGTTATTTTTATTTTTTAGCCAATAATCATAAAAAATGGAGTTCTTAGAATGTATCTTCAATTTGACAACATTTATTGTCAGTGTTTCTATGCTCTTGAACAATATTAAAAATGTACTTTCATGTGGAATTGGATGTCATGATAATTTTATCACATGTAATATGACTATATAGACATTATCTAAGAAATTTATTTTCACCTTTGAGTCCCAGAGGCAAAAATGCTAGTTGGAGGTCAAAAAGTTCTCTTCACTACCAAAAAGTTGCATTTAAGGACCCATTACTGTAACTTAGGCCATGGATTGATACCAAAGGTGATATAGAATATATCTATGATGATATTATAGGTATTTAACATACATAATATATATATTATGGTTTTTACATATGAATTATAGTTTTTATTTTATGCATGCTTGAAGTTAGGCTAAAAATCAACATCTTTATTGTATTGGAAAGGGCATTCTTGAGCCTAGAATTGGTGGTGGATTTTTAAAACAAGCCATATGGGAGGCTAATAACCTGGTTATGGACATTTCCCACCCCTTTAGATGTGTTTTTAGTTCCAATTTTATGCCAACAAGCACTATAAATGGAGTTCTTGGAATGTAGCTTCAACTTTGATAGCATTTGTTATCAGTGTTTTTGTGCTCTTGAATAGTAGTGAAAAAACACTTGTAGGTGGAATTAGATGTCATGATAATTAGAGAACATTTAGTTTTCCTATATATACTTTATCCAATTCATGTGTTTTCACCTATGGGTCCTAGAGGTAAAAATGCTAGTTGGAGGTCAATAAGTTGTCTCTTCATTGCCTAAAAGTTGCATTTCAAGACCCATTGCTACAACTTTTACCATGGATTACTCTCATAAGTGATATAGACTAGATATAGGGTGAAATTATATTTATTTCTCATTCATAGGAGGGATATTATATTTTATCAATATGACTTACATTTTTTTATTTTATGCATGCCTGAAGTTAGGCTAAAAATCAGTATCTTTCTTGTATTAGGTAGGACATTATTGAGCCTAGAATGGGTGGTCAGTTTATCGATCGAGATAGATGGGAGACCAATAAATTGGTTATGAACATTTTGTACACTCCTAATTTTTTTTAAATGCTATTTTTTAGCCAACAAGAATAAAAAATGGAGTTCTCAGACTGTAGATTTAACTTTGACCATATTTATTGTCATTACTTTCATGCTCTTAAAAAGTAGTGAAAATGCACTTATGAGTGGAATTGGATATCATGATAATTTAGACATGTGTAATTTTACTATATATACATTATCAAAGTGATGTATTTGTACCTACATATCTCAAATGAAAAAAATCTAGTTGGAGGTCATTAAGAAGCCTAAAAGGCCTAATAGGACCAATAGTCCAAGTGAACCACATAGACATGGCTAGAAGATAGTGGAATTGGAAATGGGTTTCAATACCTTTGAAATTTTTGTTTTAATCTTATCGAAGTGATCCAAGGGTCAAAAAGCCTTCAGGAGGTTATTAATTAGTCAAGGAGCCTATTATGCCTTCTAGGCCTAATTAGGCTAAATTGCATGCCTATACGTAAGGGAAGGATCTTGGAACTATCAAGGGAGAAGTTTGTGGTTAATGAGATGTGAGAAATTTTGGAGTTTTCACAAATAATCCAATAGACCTAGATGGCCACTTATTATTTCATTTACATTATTATATAAAGAAAGATTTTTAATAATAATAAATGTCAATATTTCTAACTGTAGTCTCTGTCATACCAATATGATTTATGACATTATCTCAACAATTTATTCTCAATCTCATAAAAATTTTAATCCTTAAGCATACTTTAAAACTAATCATTCATAATACTCTAAACATAAGTACAATGTTTGAAACTTT
The DNA here is from genome assembly GCA_037957365.1 of Torreya grandis. Classification (NCBI taxonomy): domain Eukaryota; kingdom Viridiplantae; phylum Streptophyta; class Pinopsida; order Cupressales; family Taxaceae; genus Torreya; species Torreya grandis. The sequence continues at coordinate 134,829 of JARHVA010000591.1, forward strand.
CATGAACTTGTTTTTAGGTTAAATTCATCAGTATAGGATTCAATTAATGAAAAGATAAGTTCAAAAACCCTTACTTCTTATTTCATTTGAATTATTATATAAAAAATGCTTCTTAAGAATAATAAATTTCAATATTTATAACTATAGGATCTTTCATACCAATCTAATATACAAAATTATCCTAACAAGTTATTCTCAATCTCATAACGTTTGTAATCTTTAAGAATACTTAAAAACCAATCATTCATAATAATCTTAACACAAGTGATTCAAACAATACTTAATTCATTGGTTTTCTTAAATATTCATGTACAAAACAAGAATGTCATGTACAAATTCCATATATAGTCATATAATGTCAATAATATATGCATTTCCATATAGGCTTATAAAATATTACATCATGTCTAACAACATAGTATTTAATGTCAGGGGAATACATAATATACACATGTACATTGACAAAAATGCATACATTACCATATAATCATAAAAATTAACATCATCTACAACATCATAATCATCAAATAGTCTCCCTCTCTTTGCCTTACTTGAAGACTCTCCCTAAGATGCCTTGCTTATATATAGAGATATCTCGAATGACTTGGATTGATCCAAAGATCAACTATAGGTACTACATTCATATCTCACTTGTACATAAACATGTTAAAATAAAAAAATTATTATAAAATTAATAATTATACATGAAATGAAGTTAAGAAACTAATTTTAAACTATAATAAAAAATCATTTGAATATGCACTTACTATAAGCTCATGGTTCTTTTTAATTTGTTGTTGATGCTTGACTGGGTCGATGCCAAGTTTAGATACATGAATATGCATGTCAAATGATGAATAAACATGAGGAGATACAATATTAGTAATCTAAATTAGACTCTCAAATGTCCTATAGCAACCCTACATACACAATACATTTGTTCATATAAGTTATATTTTCCTAAGCATGTAGTAAAATTATTAAAACAAAAGTATTAAATTATAATTCAAAATTAAAAGTGAATATGTACCTCTATGTGTGTCTATACAGATGGAATTCTAGCAAAAATTCTTGAGTCTATATTGACTCATCATGATATAGGAGTGTCCAACCTAGTCATCAGCTAAATAAACAACCTAATAATTAATAACTTGGGAAATTAATTGATTGAACAAGTTGATAACAAAATTAGTATTGCATAAGATATAAAAAGATCTAATGATGTCACAAGAAGCATGAATGTGACAAGTGGATATGTACAATGTGACTTGTAACACCACACTAAAGGTAAGAAATGTTAGTTTCATGAGGGATAATGACAAGACATTCAGGGCAATGATGCATCTCTTACACCTCTTGATGCAAGATCATCTTATAAACTTGTATATATGGTCCTATAGTTAGTATTACAAGGGTTTATAGGTGTCAATAAGCCTTAAATGAGTCATTTTGTGTTTTTCTTAGGTCATTTAGAGGCCTTAGAGTGTTTTCCCTCCAATACTTGTTATTTAAATTTTCAAGTGTATTTGAGTGAATATTTTCTTAAATTATAATAATGGATGTGTTTAATAGGTTTTAGACTATCTGATACATGTATAGGAATCTCCTAATTTTAATTAAGGTCATATATATATATATATATATGCAATCATAATTACATGGCATGCATGAATCAATCCTAGATCAGATAAGATAGATCACACCTACACTTTCAATTGGGGAACACACTTGTTAAGTGGTGCCATGATCAGTATGAGGATCCAATAAAACTGATTAGGGAATCACTTGTATCATATAACACAACACATCATGCTAGGTAGGGTTCCAAAGCCTTCAGTCTAACATAATCACACAACAACTGTAAGAGAGTCTTATTGTTTCTATATTTACTTATGATAATAAATAAAAAAGTAAACTAATCTAATAACAAGAAAAGTAAACTAATCTAGTGCTCACTAAAGCCTGTGGAATAAAGTAAGGGGTTAGATGAAAATTAATCAAATGCATGTATAGAGAAATTCAAGTAAATTAAGTATGAGTAACACCTTAATACATGGAATATGAGGAATAATATTATTCAAGCCAACACTTATAATAATTCTATCTACTAAAAAAGAGGAAAACAAAGTTAGAATATACTTACTTAAATATGAACCTATCATGACTCAATCTCTTTCTTGGCCAATGGAGATTTTCATGAGGTAGTTGTGGTTTGTAAGGATCACTTTGTTATGCCAAAGTATCCAAGACCTATCCACATGACTAAGATTTTCACAATAAGATATATAATCTAAGACTCCTCAAGTAGAATGGTGGAAGAGATGATTATGAAGAAGCATGAGTGAATAATAACTCCTAATTACATTGATATGTAAATGACTGACATAACCTTGTATATATAGGAGAATCTGACCCAAAAATCACTCAAACATTTTGACTATGCTAGGTCAATCAGGTTGACCTAGCCCATTATTAGGATAATGATTGAAGTTTATGTTAGGTTAGCCAGATGGAAACTAGGCCTAAAGAACTAGAGTGACCCTATACTATGCTAGGTCAACTAGGTCAACCTAGCTTATTAAATAAGTAAAAATGGTACTAAGGGAAAGAAGGATAGAAAGAGGAAAATACTAGAGGAATGTGCAAGGTAGGAGATTTAGCTTAGGGAAAGGTTTTAGGAGCTATATGGATAGGGAATAATATGGCAATAAGGGATAACAATCTTGTGAAGCACCAACGTTCTACCCACCCCTTTCTTGATGCATCCCTTAAGGTATACACTTAGAGATTTGGAGTCACAATGGGTTCTTACAAGATGTAAATCATTAGTAAACGATAAAAGTGTGAAAATATTATGTGTATACATATGTCCCACTTGAAGCTCATCACATGTCACTAAGGTGTAATAGGGGATGGTGCTTTGAGAAAGAACATAAGGACACACACAATGTTGATGCTAAAAAATGTAGTATTTTAAAAAGCATAAAATAATTAAAAGTAAATGATAGAAAAGGAAACTAACTAAAGAGTAAATAACTAAAAAAGTAAATGGTGTGTACCTTAACTTACCTTTATCATAGAATGTTTTTTAGTTGTGTTTTAGTTTTGATTGTGGAGGGTGTAGAGACTGCTTTGGACAAACCTAAAAATACAAAACTAAGGAGAAAAAACAAACAAACACAAGAAAATAAAAGATAATTGGTGTTATGTGGATGGGATGTACTTGGGAATTTGGCAAGCTAGGTGACAAGTTCTATGTTAGATGAAATGACCAAGTCAAACAAGAGTAAATCAGATAACTAAAAATCTAAGGCTACTAAAGAAAAAAAAACTCAAAGTAGACCTCAAGTAAGAAAATGGAAACTTACCAAGTCAAATCAAGGATACATGTCAAAGAAGATGGTAAAAAGAGGATTCAAAAATAAAAATGGTAAAACAAAATTGATGAGTGAGTAGTAACAATCCACATCTCAATCATCAATGGAAAAAGGGGATACATAAAAAGGGAAAACAACATGGTTGGGTAAGCAGTAATAATCTAAATCTCATGCAATAATGGAAAAAGGTTGTGAACTCAGGTGTTTGCAATATCAAAATAATAAAATCAAGATAAATGGGAAAAGGAAAGAAAATTAGTTTTAGTAAATATATAGAACATGATGAAAATGATCCATAGTTTCTCAAACATGTTATTTTTCATCTAAATATAGATAAATATGAAACAAAGTACTGTTAACATGTTTTTAAGATATGAAGAAAAAGGAATTTAAAGAAGAGGGAAAACATTTTGGAATCACAATTTTTCTATCAAAGGGGGAAATTAAATGGGGCAAAGGGGATAATGAAGGAAAAATCAAGGTAGAGGAACTCTTTATCGAAGTCAAGACACTCAAATTTGGTCGGTCAAAATAAGAGGATTTTTTACCTTAAGGACTCTAAAGAACTTATCTTATCTACATAAGTCTTAGGTCAACAAATGGAGTTTATATATCATCCCATGAAGGCTATATCATGAAAATTAAAATAGACATACCTCCCCATGACATGTTCCCTACTCTTTAGGACTCATTATAGAGTTATCGATCTACTGTGAAGATTGGGTACTTGCATGACAAATTAGGTAGCACTATAGAATTTTTAAAATCTCTTATTCCAATCTATTGGCATACCACACCCCGAAAGACTTTAGCTCTATGTGAAGTTGATTGTGGAGTTTGGGCTTAGATTGGAGATAGGAGATGTGTTTGTAATCACATCTTTTGGTATGATTATACTTTTAAGATTTATATGTTGCCTTTTAGATATCATTTCCTTTTGTTTTCAAATGATTGGATTTTAACTTTCCTTTTTTTTTTAATACCTCCTCCATATCGATCTAGAAGACCAAACATGGGTGCTAAAGATGACTTTCATTTGAAAACTTTGGGACAAGGTTGCTAAGAGAGAAAAATAAAGAATATGGGGTCTAAGAGTCTTGTAAATCTAGGTGAAATAAAATTGTTATCTTCACTTCAACCTTGTTTTATCCAAATGTGGAGGTGAAAAAAAGGAGGAAATGAAGAGGAAAATGATGCATGTGACAAAAATGAATTTCCTCAAATTGAAAAAAATGTGACAAAGGGAAAAAAGGAATATAACGATAGTAAATGTGTGATTCCTTATCATAAGACTATGAGAAGTGAAGGAAAACATGTTAGCATAGATTGTTTACAACTTCTATCTAGAAAAAGAAGAAAAAGCTAATGTCTAACTAATAAGGATCATATACAACATGAAAACAAATGTAATTTTATGAGGATGGCCAGGTTGTATCCATGGTCTTACCAATCAAATCATAAAAGAGAGACCCATGAGGGTGCTAATAAGCAAAAAGTGAGGGAGACTTTGTATAAAGAAACTCTTAAAGAAAAACCCAAAGGATTCCAAAACAACACTGGCAAGTAGCAAAAAGAGAAAGAAGATAAAAATATGGTGGTTTTGTAAGGGATGTTAGGTCCTATCCATGATCTTACAAAGTAGCTCACAAAATAAAAGCCCAAGGGAAACCAAATCAAAATTAGTAAAAAAAAGGAAAATGAAAAATAAGATAATGAAGATTATGGTACATCAATAAAATAAAATACCAAAAGGGAAGACTAAAGGTTGAGAATAAAGAAAATGAAGACTACGATACATCAAGAAACTAAAAGACTAAATGGGAGGATTAAAGGGTTGCAAAGGAAGGAAACTAATGCATAGGGAGAGACTTGTGCTAAAGTAACCTACCAAAATATGTTAGATAGATATATAGAGAAAACATGAAAATAAGGGAAATGATTAAGCAAAGTATTTATTAAGGAATTAATCATTGGTGGGTTCTTTGAAAATATGGCTTTCATTGGTTTGAAGGCGATAAGTACTTGGACCAACAACATATTTAACTAAGTAAAGGCTCCACCATTTTTGGGCATACTTACCTTCTTTATCATAAGTGTAATCTAAGCTAAGGACAAGATCACCAACATTAAATGTGTGGTTTTTAACACGTTTTTTATGTTGTCTAATGATGCGAGCCTTGTAGTGGTGACTGTGATGAGAGGAAAAAATATGATGTTTATCAAGAATATTAAGGGCATGAAGGCAAGCCTCATACAATTCTTCATTAGGAATGATTCCATGAAGATATATGTGAAGAGAAGGAAGCTCAAATTCAAGAGGAAGAAAATACTTAGAACCATAGACTAGAGAGAATGGAGTTACCCCAGTGGTAGTACAAATACTAATCTGATAGGCCCAAAGTATAAGATAAAGATGAAGATGCCAATCCATGTGGGTTTCATGAGCTATCTTTTGAAGAATTTTATTTAGAATATTTTTGGTGGCCTCAACTTGACCATTACATTGTAGATGATAAGGAACGGAAAACTTGTGATTGATTTTGAATTTGGTACAAAGTTGTTTAACATGTTTATTTTTAAAATTATCACCATTATCAAAAATGATGGTGTGAGGAACACCAAAGCAAAAAATAATTTGGTTGAGATTAAATTTAGATATAGTAGGAATAATAACATTAATAGGGGACATGGCTTTAACCCACTTGGTAAAGTACTTCGTGGTATGGATGATGAAGACGTGCCCATCTTGGGAATGAAGAAGCTTGCTAATGAGATCAAATTACCATGTGGAAAATGGCTAAGAAAATTCAATAACTTGAAGTTTGGCTAGTAGTGAATGAATGAGGTCATCATGAAGCTGACAAGGATTACATTTTTTAGGATATTCAATAGCATCCTTTTCTAGAGTAGGGAAATAGTAACCCATACATAGGAATTTTTGGGTTGTAACATGTCCTCTATAGTGACCACCTCAAATTCCCCCATGTGCTTGCTCAAGTAGAGGAGGAACCTCATCTAGCATGACATAATGGAGAAAAGTTCCTTCAACATTGTAATAATAAAAGATGTTATGTATAAATGCATACTTGAAATCTTGTTTATGAAGATGTGTTTTTTCATGAGAATCCAAGTTAAGAGGATAAGTTTGATGTTCTAATAATTGGATGATATCTTGATACCATGGGCAGTGTCAGATGGTGATAGCCTTGATGTGGTAGATAAGGGAATCTAGAGGGTGAGTAGATGATAAGGATTTGATTATTTGTATGACACACTAAGCATAAAAATAACTTGATGTGGATGAAAGAGAGAACTTAAAGAGGTAGAGAATTAGCCATGGAATTTTGGTCTCTAGGAATAGGTTCAATTGTAAAAGAGGCAAAATTCTTGGCAAGAGTGGTTGAAATTTGATGATAGGAAATAAGATTTTCACTTTTACATTGATAGGAACCACTAAATTGATGGAAAATGAGTTGATAATCACCTAAATCATGAATATATTATATGTCTATATCAAGAGAAGCTCTCATACCTGAGATAAGAGCTTCATATTTAGCCATATTATTGGTGACATCAAATGTAAAATGGAAAGCTAAAGGAATTATTTTACCAAGAGGACTAGTGAGAATGCAACTCCCCAGTGCCTTGAAGGCATTTAACACCTTCAAATTTAAGGGTTGAAGTATCCTCATGTAAGTCAATGTTGATTTCAGGGAGCTCCTTGATAACTACTTTTGGTTTGGTAGTATCGGAGGGAGTGGAAGGTTCATTAGATTTATTGGCTTTAAGATTGGCAGTTATGATGTGAAAATAATATTTAGGAGAAATTTATTGATTAATACCTTCAATGTAAAGAATATTATCATCATGAAGGTCATCTTGAAGTGAATAAGTTACTAGAATAGGGGTTGTGACAAGTTAGTTAGCTATGACTTTCCCTTTGATATATTTTTGTGTGAAAATGAAAAGATCAAATTCCATAAGTAAAACCATCTACTTACCAATTATATCTCCTGGAAGAAATAATTTGGAGAATAAGTCATGAAGGGGCCAGAATGAATAATGACATAGGTGGTTTGGTAAAGCATGTAGTGATAAATATTTTTAGCTACAAAATAGATGGTGGGGAAATCACACTCAACTTTGGTATAGCGTGTTTCATAATCAATGAGGCCTCGGATAATTTAATATATGTCATACTCCTTACCTATTTGTCTTGTTGGGAAAGCATTGCTCCAACTAAAATAGGTATAGAATAAGTATAAATAATTAAGGGTTGATCATTGGAAGGAGGATAGAGAGTAGGTGGATGAAGCAATGAATCTTTAATGTTGTTAAATTTTTTTTGACATGGATCCATCGATTCCAAAGTTGTACCTTTCTTGAGAAGGGAATTGACAGAGTGAATTTGATAAGCCATCTCAGGAACAAATCATCTAATCACCCCAAGCTTGCCTAAATTAAGATTAATATTATAGAAATCAATGAAAACATGAATGACCATGATGAACTTCTTTTGAATAGGAGCAATACTATAAACCCATTCAAAATAATCAATAGGTTTAATGAATTTAGCATCAATAAGTTTGATGATTTCCTTATGGCATAATTTGGTAATCTTGGGAGTAAATTTGTGTTACTTTTGATGCACAAGTTTGGCATCAAAATAGGTAATGATATTATGGACCACTATGCTAGGGTTAATGCCAGGCATGTCTTGGTAGGACCACGTGAATGACTTTTAATACTTATCAAAAAATAGGCTGAAATTATCATGTTCAAAAGGTGAAAGTTATTTGGAAACTATGATTGGTTGAGGACAATAGGGAGTACCATAGTTGATACGAGTTGTTTCTTAAATAAGCACGACATTTCCATCTTGAAAGTCGTATGATGCATTAGGTAAAGATGAAATTGGATTATATTCAGGATAAATAGTAGCAACAAAGTCATTGAAGTGAGGATTTTTATTTTTAAAATGTCCAAGTTTATGATGTTGCCATCGGAGCTGTGTTTCCTGATCATAAAGAAACTCCAAAATAGCTTCATCACTAGGTAAGGTAGGAAGAGGACCATAATATTCCACATCTACTTCTAGATCTAAAATTTGATTTCTATGTTGATCATATTTAGAATGTATTTGATGGAGATTGGTTGCCTTGGCATAAAGTGTGATTTTAAGAGTAGAAGAAATAGATGGATTAGAAGAGGTCTATGGAGAGATGATGGGAGAATAATTATAGTCAATTGGAGAATCCAAATGAGATAGAGAAGATTAAATCACTTTTGAAGGTTCAAAATGCATGATTTGATCTACCACCCAAGTAGAATCAATAAGAGGAGGATTGATAAGAGGCACATCACCCTCAAGTTCTAAATTATGACCTATAGAAATGGTATGTACATCTTAGTTAAAATCATGAATTTGAGCTAAGATCTTTTGATAATATAAGACATCAAAGTCTCTAGATTGATCTTGGGCCATGATAAAGTTGTCATCATATGTGGGAGAAATTATGCATGCTTGGGATCTAGGAGGATTTTTAGATTTTTAAATCCCAAGATTACTAAATTTCTGAAGAGTCATGATGAGAAGATATTGAAACACCTTAGCCACTCCAAATTCATTTCAAGAAAATTCATATTTAGGTAAATATGGGTCTTAATCATTGCATGGAGGGGGAAGATTAGTAGTCTCATCCATAAGAGGAATGGTACAATCTCTGGGTAAGAGGGAAGGCAGAAGCCATTACAAAATATATGGAGGCGATTTCTTAGTATTGCAAGTTTGTTGTAATTCATTGGGCTCATCATCATTAGAATTTGCAAGAGTAACTTGTAAATCAAGATTCATATTGATGAGCTCAGGCAAAGGAACACTTGTGATTTTAAGAATATTGGGAACATGATATTATGATTTAGGATGAGGTAATTGGATACTCCATGGGTTGGGATTGACTTCATGCTTATAATGTTTTCCATTGTGTATAAATTTAATGCATTGACTATCAAGAGAATAAATGGCCCTCATTCAATGAGTAAATGGATGATCGAGGAGTATGTTATAGGATAAAAGAAGATCAAGGACCATGAGTTTGGTTCACATAGTCTTAGGACTAATGGTTAAGGGAAGCCATATAAAACCAAGTGGCTTTTGATTAGTCTTATCAAAACCAAGACAAGTAAGATGGGTTTGTTTAAGATGACTTTTGTTATAACCAAGTTGCTGTAAAATCCATAAAGAATTCACATTAATACCAAAACCTTCATCAACTAGAATTTTTTGAATAAGGGTGGTATTAATGGCTATCTTGAGGAAAATAGTTGGATCATCATTGTAAAAGAGTATTTCATTATTAATCATGTCTTCTTTAGGGAATTAAATGAAAGGTTTAGAAGGACACATAAATTTAATGGTATTAATGTTTGTTGGTTGATAATCAATATAAGGTGGTTCTTCATCTAAAGAAGATGGGTATTTAATCTCTTGGAGTTGTTGCATAAGGAATTTATGATGATAATGTGAAGTGAGAACTAACTCCATGAGAGGAATTTTACATGGCATAGAGTTAAGTTATTTTAGGAAATTCCAATGAGATTTATAAGATGAACCATGAGGTTTATAAGAAGACAAATTATACTTTGGAGGAATAAATGTGGTTAGAGGATTAAAAGGAGGAAGTTATTCCTTGTGTGCTTTTGAATCAATATTGATAGTGGTAGTATCTTTAAGCAATTATTCTTCCAAAGAAAGTTTCTTAGGCTTGGTCATAGGATATTTATGTACTAGCTTCTTATGATAATTAAACTTAGTTGTATTGATGTGTTGAGAGTTTGTAAGGTATTGATCATAATCAGTGTCAATTGCATAAACATCCTTAAAATTTGATTGATTATGGGAAGAATATTTTTTATTATTATTAGATGTAGAGGTTTTAGAGGGTTGTCATTTTTAAAAAGTGTTATTGTATTATTGGTGATGGTGATTAATCATGGTTTCAAGGTCAAATGAATCACCAATCATGTATGAAATAACACATTTAGAAAGCCCTCTACAAGACTCATAAGAGTGTCCAATATCAACATGAAACCAATAAATGAGATTGGGATCATACCATTTAAGAGGAGAATTTGGATATATGAAAGGTTTAAAAATAGGTAAAAATTGTCTCATTTGATGAACCCAAAGAGGCATGTGAGACAATGAAGGAACATCATTTTTAGAAACACTAGGTTTGGTTTGAGAATTATTACTAGCGATAGCATTGGATGTTTGGAAAGATCCTTTAAGGAATTTATAATTAGGTTTGAATTTCTTCATAAGAAAATCTTTCTATTTATCTTGGTCAAGAGATTCATTAAGAGTTTGAGGAGTAAAGGTTCAAACCTTGTATTCAAGAGTAGGAGTTAAAGTTGTGATAAAGAGTTTGAATAGGTTATCATTATACATATTATGATAAGATTTATGAGATAAGAATTTCCATCTTTTAATAAATTCATAAGCTAATTAATTATAAGATTATTTAGGATTTATGAAATGGATAAGATAGTTTTTAGGAAGACCATTATGTTGAAACTCTTTAACTAAAAGATTGACCAAATCTTCAAGTTGCCAAATAGAATGTTGAGGTAATTGATTATACCATTCTAATATATCACAAGTGAAGGTTTGGAATAAGAGTTTAGAAGTGGTAAATGTATTAGTTTGGATCCACTCTTTTTAGATATTACCAAAGGATTTAAGAAATGAGGTAGGGTCTTTAGTCCCATCATACTTAAGAGTTGGTAATATGCTACCAACGTCAATAGATACAATGAAGGGAGATAAAGGATCACTTTAGATAGTTTGAAGAATTTTATTATTCATTATTGGTTGAGGAATAATGTTAATTGATGCATCTTTAAGAGGTGGAGGAATTTAATTAGGATTATCTTGAGGATTCATGATTGGAGGTTGATTAGCCACATTGATCAAATGTTGTTGAATTTGCATCATTTTATTGGTATTAGAGTTTTGCATAATGTTCATTTACTGAATCACTTGAGCTAATAATTAAGTTGTATCAGGTGGCAGGTTGGTGTTGGAAGGAACATTTCCCACATTCGTGTTGGAGGGAATATTAGAAGAAGAGTTATTAGTGGGATTATTAAATAAATTTGAGTCAATCACTCCCACATTAGTTTGAATATTTTGAGAAGATTCTTGGTAGGTATAGAAAGGATTGGACCCATCAACCTCATCTTGAGGTGTTATTTAAACTGTGTTCCAATTTTTAGATGAAGGTAGAGAAGAGGTTCCCTAAGAGTGATGGTGCTCTTGGGAAGTAAAGAAAGGGATAAATGAACACCCCATATAGGATCTAAATTGATTAAGACTATCCAAAAAGATATTGATAAGGGATCTCATTTTGATTAAAGAGAAATGAATAGAATGCAAATAAAAAAGGATGAAGAACCAAACAAAAAATTAGGGGTAGTAGAAAACAAAGCTAGGTCAACCAAGTTGACCTAGTGGAAATACTATACCTATAGACTATGTTAGGTTGACCAGGTTGACCTAGTGTAGTTAACAAAAGTAGTAGAAATAGTCTGAGATAGTGTAGAGTCAAACTGGTCAATGTAGCACAGTAGACAGGGAAAGGGAAAGGGAAAGGGTTGCTAATAAGATGATAAATAAAATAAGGTATGCTTGTAGCTATTATTTAAAAGCAAATACTAAAATGAAATACATAGTCAACTAAATTGATGTTGGATAATCCAATTGATACATAAAAATAGATTGTAATTTTGAAATAAAAGTATAGAATAAAGTAAAATAGAGAAAATAAGAACTAACCTTGGTGTTTTAGAGATGAAAAAAAAATACATAACTAACCTATAACCTTGGATAAAACTGGCCCAATCTACAAAACTAGGTCAAGTTAGTTGACCATGTGAGATAAGTGCCTACTTTAAAAGCTAAAAATGTATGCTAAGTCAACTTGGTAGACTTAGTAAATTAAATTAGATGTATAGAAATGTGCTAAGTCAAGCTGGTTGACCTAGTTGACTAGACTACAAATATTGAAGTCTAGAATCTAGAACCTACACTATAAATCTTTAATAAGAAGATGATGAAAAGTGGTTATAAATGTGATAGGTTGACTTGATAAACCTTGTAGGTTAAAAAAAAGGTATATAAAATTCTAGAAACCTATGCTAGGTTAAGATGGTCGATCCAATTGCCTATTCTTACACATAAATAAAAATAGTTGGGTGGACAAAATTGAGCCAACAAGTTAAAACATATGATAGAAAAGATGACAAAATGAATAAAAATAAGTGAAAGAAACCCTATAAGGGTTTGATTCACATAAATTTCACTAGAATATATGCAATCAAAATTTCATGGTGTGCATGAATCAATCTTGGATCAAATAATATAGATCACACCTACACTTCTAATTGGGGAACACACTTATTAAGCAGGAAAATGACCAATATGAGGATCCACTAGATCTGATTAGGGGATCAATTGTATCATCTATCACAACTCATCATGATAAGTAGGGTTTCAAAGCCTAAAATCTAACACAATTGCACAAAAACCCTAAAAGAGTCCTATGTTTCTATATTCACTTATGATAATAAACAAGAAATTAAACTAATCTAATAACAAGATAAGTAAACTAATCTAGTGTTCACTAAAGATTTTGGTACAAAGTAAGGGGTTAGATTCAAATTAATCAAATACATGTATAGGGAAATTTAACTAAGGTAAGTATGAGTAACACCTTAATATATGGAATATGAGGATTAATATTATTCGATCCAATACTTATGCTACTTCTATGTAGTAAAAGAGAGGAGGACAAAGTTAGAATATACTTACCTAAATGTGAACCCATCATGACTCAATATCTCCCTTAGCCAATGGGGATTTTCAAGAGGTTATTATGGTTTGTAAGGATCACTTTGTTAGGCTAAATCATCCAAAACCTATCCATAAGACAAATATTCTCTAAATAAGAAACTTAATCTAAGACTCCTCAAGTAGAATGGTGGAAGAGCAGATTATGAAGAAGCACGAGTGAATAATAACTCCTAATTGAATTGATATGGAAATGACCAAAATGAACTTCTATATATAGGATTATCTGACTTGAAATTCACTTGGACATGTCGGCTATGTTAGGTCAATCAAGTTAACCTAGCACATTATTAGGCTAATGCCTGGAGTTTGTGTTAAGATAAACTAAATGGAAACTAGGCCTAAAGAGGTAAAGTGACCCTAGACTATGCTAGGTTGAATAGATTGACCTAGATTACTTAACAAGTAACAATTGTAATAAGCAAGGGAAAGAAGGATATAAGAGGAAAATAATAGAGGAATGTGCAAGGAAGGAGATATAGCTTAGGGAAAGGTTTTAGGAGTTGAATGGATAGGGAATAATATGGAAATAAGGGACAACAATCCTATAAAGCACCAAAGGTCTATCCACCACTTTATCAATGCATCACTTAATGTATACACTTATAGAGATTGAGTTATGATGGATTCTTGCAAGATGTAAAGTGTCAGTAATCGATAAAAGTGTGAAAATATTGTGTGTAAAATATCTTTCTTACTCATTTAAAGGTCTTAAATGGCTTGATAAGTCTTCAAAGATTACTTTTTATAATTTGAGATAGGTTTGTTAGAGGAATAAAGACCTAAATTAACACATCCTAAACTTGGATAAGTATTCAACAACATGATTAGTTCGAATCTATCATTTCAAGGATGCAAAATATGAAGGAAAAAGTATAAAATACCAACTTTGCATCATTGAAGGACTATAACTTATGTTTGAATCCTTGAAATTTAACAAAAGCTTGCTAATAATTATAAAAAACAATCTTAAAATATGATTCCAATGGTTTTGGATCTAATGAAGCCTTATAATCACATTTATTGAAATTTGAGTTTCATGTAAACCTACAACCTTATATCTCTAAAACAATGAGAGAGGATTTATGAGTGAATTTTGTGAAATTGAGTCATTGAATGAAATATATGTGTTGAAATATCCTTGACACACCTATATACAATATTTTGGATGATTTTATAGATTTTCTGAGGTGTATTTCAGATTTTGACCTGATTAAGGTCATTAGGCCTAATTGTTTTAAGGTAGTGATTTGGTATAGTTGAGGATGGTCCTATGAGCTATGGTGTCTAAGTTTATTTGTTTTGAAATTTTTATCATGTTAACACCTTGAATAATTTTATTACATACGTTCATTACTTTTAATTCTAACTGAGTATTGGTGTGATAAAAAAAGCCCTTAGAAATAGTCATTGTGATAAGACAAGTAATTTGTATAGGTGTTTGTTGAGAAGTTTGTAAACTAAGTTTTAATCTTTAAGACACCTAGAGTGATAGGTTAATTTTATTAGGGACATATTTACAATAATTTTAAGAGTTTATAAAACCTTATAAAATAGGTCTCATCAAAATCTAAAGAAACATACATAAAAGATACCTAAATATTATAGAAATAAGAGTGAGTGCATAGTCTTCTTTACAAGTGTGTGACATTGGTTATTGAAAACATAGTTTGAAATTAAAAATAAAAGTAAAAAATTTTATATGGAGGATGATTTTACAACACTAATCCAATCCATGTTAATACATCAAACAATAAAGAGTCTAACAAAATTATATTAGGTATTTTATATTTTCTTACACAAAATCTACCAATGATGCAATTAAGGTATATGAATGTACATCAAGAGTATATAAGATTCACTCAAAATTTTACCTATGTAAATGTATATGGTTTTATACTAACACAGATAGATGAAATAGTGCTTGGCCCACTACCTAGCTCAGTAAATTGAAATTTTAATGTTGAAGGCAATGTCTCCTCTTGTAACACAAAAAAAAAAACATAACACACACACACACACACACACACACACACACACACACACACACACACAATTCAATTTAAATGTGTATATTAATTTTTAACTTTTTAATTTGTAAATATAAATTAAAAATTTAACATGAAATTTATATAAAAGATACCTACATGCGTGTAGAGACCAATGTATCCAAACCAAATGTGTGTGCTCATAAATCATCAGTCAAGACCATATCCTCTAATCCCCCTAAAGCACCACCACCATCATCTAAAGGTCTAGTGCATATAGCACCATAAGATTTGCATGGGTGGGGTTGCATATTCCCATTAGGTGGAGTATCTTGAGCATCTATCTTTGAAAGCCTACTCATATGATGAATGAGTGTATTATTAAGTTCACTAAGTGCATGTAAGTTGTTAATATTCATAACATCCTTCACCACAAAGGGAATCTCTAGATGGAGTGGCTTTTAGGTAGGGATCCTTGCAAGTTGATCAGGCACATGATGTGTACCTGGTCGATCCTACACAAAGCCTTTCCTTCGACCCTAAAACTCACCATAGTTAAAATATTTTAGAATCTCATTGAGGACAAGCTCACAATAGATTTTATTCAAAAAAATACAATGGGACCTTGTGGTTATTACATGGTGGATAATCAAACACCATCTACCATCACTCCCAAAAATTGGCTTTAATCAAATTGTATTGACATTGATAGATTGGGAAATGTTTAGTCATTACTAGAAATGGTGTATTAGTTGTTGGGTTGATGAATAAGGCACATATTTTTTATTTTGTTATTTATTTCTTCTTTACCTCATATGCTAACAATTTATTAGCATAGTAAGCCCTAAAACTATCCATATATGATCTCCATCTATCAATTTGACTCATTTTTTAGTCAACTTGACCTAATACTAACTCTAGGGTATTGGTTAAATATGTGTGGTGGGTGTTGGTGGAAGTGGGATCCCTCATTCTCTTCATTATCTACTCAATTTCAATTTTGTTATCTATGTGTATCTATATCCTCTTGATTTCTTGGGGGATTTGGTGTATTATAATAAGGTTAGGCAGAGGGTTAAGAGTGTTAGGTGAAGGGTTAGGAGGGTTGGGCAGAGGGTTAGGTGGAGGGTTAGGAAGGTTAAGTGGATGGTTGTGTGGAAGGTTAGGTAGAGGGTTAACACACTGACCTATTAAATAAAAATTAAAAATTAAACTATGCACAAAATAAAAAATTGACAAAAAATGATTTAATTTAATGTCACTTACCTCTTCTTTGTAGTGGCATCATCAAACATGAGATAAAAACCAAAAATGATGGGAGAAAAACTATGCCAATGGGATCAAAACATGAATGGGTGAAAAATGTTAATGGGAGAGTAGATAAACATGAATGGGAGAAGATAAAATGAATTGGTTATTTGGGTTTTTTTATTTATTTTATGTCTTGAGGAACATGTATGCATTATTTATAATTATAGGAATGTGTATGTGTTCCTATAATGTGTATGCATTTTCATTTGTAAAGGAACATGTACATGTTCCTTTTGCCAAAAATATATACGCGTTATGGCCTAGGTATCTCGATCTATAATGCATACGCATTATGTCCATAATGTATACATATTATGTGATAACACATACACATTATTGGAAATATCCATAGAATTGTCCCCAAATCTATGCACATACTCTTACTTGGACCAATATCATTGGATGTGATAATAAGATCCAAGTTATTTTATACTCTATTTCAAGTCATGTATAATCATCTACAATAAATTTTTGTTTTACGTCAACCTCAGATACATATATATAATTAATACAATCTACACTACACATGAATAAATTTTATGCATGTTTCCTATATGTTGAATGCCCTATAGCTAATGATCCATTAATATATTTTAAATTGATTAAATCTAATTATGAGGGTAATTCCCACTAAGATTCTATGTAGTATTATATAATACCTCGCTTGCTACATATTCCAATAGACAAAATTCTTACAAATAAGGTTGGATAATCAAGTATTGTAAATGAAAATTAGATAGTTATGATGATTAATAAAGAAAAAAATAAATAATCATAATATAATTTAAATAAAAAATATACAATTTTAGATCTTTAATTTTTTTCAAAATAATAAATCCAAATTTCTTAGTGGTATTATTATGATAGTGATGAAGCTAACAATGACACTCAAAATAATATAGATGATAATTTTGAAAAGCTAATTTTCAATCTTGTTGATCTAGATAATTATTTTTCTCATTATATATTTACACCTGTTAGTTTAATAGAGTATCATGATAATTCACATACAAATATCATTTATAATTCAAAGGTTTATACTCAAGAAAAAACTACAAGGTGTAATGGAAAGAGAATAATTCTAGATAATAAATATAATCAAAATGTAAATACTTGTTGCAATGTTACCTCACACGATGACTCTCACATGAAAAATTATCCATCAAGAAAAAACATTTATAAAATCAAGCATAGATTTATCACAAATTTGGCACAATAACTATTTCAAATTTTAAACTATAAAGGATTAGATAAATTTTAGTGAATAATATGGAGTTTTTGAATATAGGACATTCCACAACATTGCAAGTAACAAGTATTCAAAATAAACTAAGAATAATATTAATAATATTTCTTGATAAAAGATTTATTTTTAATGTACCCTAATTTAATTTAAAAAAATAATATCAGATTTGAAATTAAATTTTCATTGTGAAAAAAATTGTATGATTTAAGCCTTTTTCTAGCTAGTGAAACCAAAATTTGGCAATTTTTGTGCAATACCACAATTACTCAAGCCCAACACATATGTCACATCTATAATATTAAATTAAGTTCAAAATAATTATATATTACTTAATTATAATCCCCAAAATAGTTCTATAATGAAATACGAAGTTTGGGAAAACCCCTTGATTGTTCTAGATACATGCACTACAAAGACTGTTCAAAACACATCCATTTACAACACTTATAGAATGAATAAACAACACAATAAAATAATAAAATAAACTTATTTTAACCCAAAAACATGCCTTATATCTACTACAACAAACCTAAAATTCTCAAACAAACACCTTGAACTCTACTCACACCAGTAACCTACATAAATACTAAACACTAGCTGAAATCTACCCTCCTTGAAGCTCTATAAAAACTCCTATATATATGTGTGTGTGTGTGTGTGTGTGTGTGTGTGTGTGTGTGTGTGTGTGTGTGTGTGTGTGTGTGTGTGTGTGTGTGTGTGTGTGTGTGTGTGTGTGTGTGTGTGTGTGTGTATCATAGGGGTTGAATATTAAAATCCTTATTATCCCTTGGTTTTTTTCCAAATACCATCTTCATCCAAGAGTTTTCATCTCTGGATGATCGAAAAAACACTACATGCAACTGTTTCACAAGATAAAATCATTAGTTAGCAAAAGATCCTACTAGAATGAAAGCATGACATATTAATACACAAGATGAAAAATAGGGGTGCCAAAATTATAATTTATTTCTTTCAAGGAATTTTAAATTATTTATAAAAATAAGTTAATCCCTATATTTATCTACCTACCTAATATTCACTTAGATCCTACTTTTTCCTACTTTTGCTTATATTTATAAACTTGCCCAAATGTGACCCACTTAACTGGAGGATATGAATGAAACATAATTTATTAAGTTTCCTTAAAACCTCATAATTATCCTCTCTTAGATAACCACACCCGTGATTTACTAATAAAAATTTAGTAACTTAATAATGAGTAATAGATTCACCTTTCAACAAACTTCAGTTAAACTCTCATAAGCAAGGGTAGCTATTGACAACTTGAACCTTATACTTCATTAATTGTCAAACACGAGGGCATTTAGGCTTGATATGATCAATCCATATTATTTTCACACTTGGTTTCCTAATTTAATATTTATGTTATTCATCATTTAAGAATTATAGTAAAGGAATAAATTGCATAAAAGGAAACATAATTATAGGAAATGAAACAACAATAAATGAATTACTAATTTGGAATATTTATTAATTAAATAACACAAATTAAAATAAAAAATAGTAAACATATATAAATCAAATTTCTAATACAATAGTAAATGAAATACTTATCTAACTAACGAGGTAGATATTTGTATCAAGACATCCAAAGGGGGACATTCCTAATTTAGGATTGAACTCTTGTCCTTCTCTTAACACAGAATTGATTTTAATACAAAATGTTTCTTTTATAAATATGACATGTAGCAATTAAATATTGATACAAAAATTATAATATTGATGTTCTCTTGAAAAATACTCATTCTCAATTAATTTCTTACTATTGAATGACTATTCCCAATAACTCTATTATTGAATATATAATAGAGGTGGTTATATTTATTTAATAGATTACATTTTGTAGATACACTACTCGACTACAAGATAAATCTAGTTTTTTTAGTTAATTTTAGTTGATCTGAATATCTTTACTTTGGTTTCATTAAATTTATACATTCATGATTTTCACAACTTCTTCCAAATCTGTTATGGACTAGTTATCCCTTTAGAATCTAATTTTGATCTCTATGGCTAATTGGTTTTAGGATGATATGTCATAGATTCCTTTCGATTTATGATGTACAATCAAATATTTCTAGGAATATACCTATTTCTCAAAACCTCTTTAAAACATTTAGAGAGAAAGAAACCATAAAACAAATTATAACTATTTATACTCTATTTTACAAGATAATAATCCAATTACCCAAATACATATAGTAATATAATTTTATTCATGTATTATGGTTATTTATAATAAGGATGTGTAGGGTGTTATTCAGAACATGAAAAAATGGAAGGTTATATGCCATCAAAGGAGTGCACAAAGCATGACATTTATGGGGCTTATCACACCCCCTAAATTAAGATGTTGTTCATCCCTAACCTAATAACATGTTCATTTCAAATTCACACGTGTCTCTAAAATCCATAGGGTCAATAGCACCACAAGGTAGATGTCCATAAAAACCTCCCCTTTGTTCAAAATACTACCATATTTTGACTTCTCTTGCTTTATTCAATGGAATCTTTCCTTACCAATCTAGTATAGGATACCATAATAGTGGAGGTTGAAACATTATGGACAAGAGTTTTATTTATAAATCACCTACAATCATGATATACCTTTGTACATTGTCAAAAGTTGCCTTCAGATCATTAGGGGAATATGGTTCCTTTTAATTAAACTTAGGAGTGAGTTTATTTCATCATTCTAAACATGATTGTTGTGTTGATGGGCTAATGGAGGTTCTCAATCCTAAGTAAAAATATTGGGCTACTTCACTATTCCTCATAAACTAAGACTGGACATTTTTCCTTTTCATAATATTATCCCAATCTTTCATCATAACCTCAAGTTCTCTTAATTCAATTCTTATGACTAGTTTACTTTCATTCTTTTTTTCTTTGTAATTGCCTAGTTCTTAACCTCTTATGTGCTCATTAAGCAAATATGCTAAAAATGCTTTTAAAAGGACATCCCCTACATACATATTGAGATTCCATTCTCTATTTTGAGGCACAAAATAATCATGAATATACAATCCACATAGTTGAGCTTGTACTTTAGTTTAAATTTCACTGTATATTTGAAATAAAGATAGCGGGTCCAATATTTCACGAGACAAATCACAATAAATTATCATAAACCTAAATTTATGCCACTATTATTCTAAGTAAACTAAATATAACTTGGTAGGAGGTATGAAATTAAGGAGTGCCTAGGTAATATTGTAATATTGGCCATGTCCTTAATCCTAATCTATAGTTTGGTGATCTTTTCTTCTTTGAATTTTTGCTTCTTTCTTCAATTTCACATTCTCTTCTTTCAACTTTCTAAATTTATCAAACCATTTATCCATATTTTCCATCATGCTATATGATATGGAAAATGAGGGACTATACCTTTATGTTTGAGTAGTTGTGGAGACTTCTTGTCGTGTTTCATCTATAGGATGCTAGGAGGTACTAGCTACATGATTGATGTCTATAGATGGTTGCCACTATGAAGTTATTATAGCTAATGTATCCAAACTATTTTCAAGATGACCTTGCATCTTCATTCTCAACCACTCAATTTATTTAAGAGCTTACTCCAAGGTAGGAAATTCATCTTAGAAAGGTACATGGACCTATTCTTCTTACATTATTTCCACGTGGACCTATATATCCTCTTCTCAAGAACACTCTTCTCCAACATTTATCTCTATTTATTCAAAACTATAAGTAATAGATGTTTCCTCACTGTTAGTTACCAAAATATTAGTTTATTCTTCCTTTGACTCCTCACTAACTTTTATAACTATAGTGGCCTTAGTTACTAGCCTTCTTCTTATCTTACATCTTAATCAGTGGGATATACATGGAGCTATTGTAGCCTTGGAATTTTTATGGGCCTTGAATACAAGATGAATTCCTTTTTTATATGTCTCAAAATTAGATTAGAGGAATATTTTCATTTTCCTCTTCATGGTCTCCTTTGTAGCTAAAGGTTCTACTACAAGACTCTTTTCCCCTACAGGTTCTTGTGTAGATATAGGAAGGTCATCTTCCATAGGTTCAAGTATTTATGTAGAAAGAGTTTATTCTATTCTCATTTATTATTCTTTTACTTATACTATTGCTTCCAACCCCTCATCTCCTACCTCTCTACTAACTTCTTCCTCATTAGTAATTTTTGCAAGTGTAGGTAGCTCAATTTTTTTTTCCAACTTAAATTAGTCCTAGTTATATGTAAAAAATATTGTACAATCATTTGAATCAAGAAATAATGGGAGAGAGCCTTAGGGTTACCTTTCTTAAATGTATCAGCCAATCTTATGAGAAATTTCCATAGGAAATTGGGGATCTTTATCAAACTCCCATGCCATAGAAGGTTTATGAACTTAAAATTCACTCCATGTAGCATATAATATCATCCTTCATAGGCAAAATACTATAAAATGAAGACAATTTATCTTTTCCATCTATTTGGAAAGGATAAACATGTAGCTCCTTGATGGGAGGTTTCCAATTTCTCATTTCCTCTGCACAATGTCTACCTTTGTACATGTTTATCAAAATAGTATTACTAAAATTATCTTATTCAAGGTAATCTAGTTATCCTACTAATTACCATCTCATTTAATTTGACCTCCATACCTTTGACTATTGCCAAATATTTATATAATTATCCATCAAACTCTTCTCAAATTTCCTAGTTGAAAGCATTTAACTTTTCAAGGTATGTGAACCATCCTACATTTTGATAGAAGGTTATGTTGTCTATTTATTATATTAGAGTATCAAGGTTGGTTTTTTCATGCTTGATGGAATCTCTTCCCTTTGATTTAGGATGAGGTGTTGATAGAGAGGTTACATTCTATAATAGAGATCTAAAATGATAGCTATTGTTGTGGCTTCAAAAAGAGGAGTCTTGAAATTATTCACTCGGGTTTTGGAAATGAAATATCCAAATGGATGTGTAAAATACCCATCCCCAAACTTAATATGGTCACTTGTCCATAAGGGACATATAGGTGGTATATTTTAAGGGACTATTTATATAAATGGGAGATTAATTAGATGGTATAAGAGGGAAACAATCATTTTAGTAAAGTAGGTTGAAATATTATTTCTAGATGGGCCTAAAGCAATAATAAATGGGATAATGATAAAATAAAATAACTACATGACCAAATAATAATTAAACCATGTAATGTAATGAGTAAAAATAATTACTGATTGGCTTATGATTAACTCCTATATTAATGTATGAGTGGAAATGATGTTTTGAAGTGACCTAGGATAACCATCTAAGTTCCTATAAGGATCCACGTAAGGATAAATAAAAATGTTACATGAAGGAAGCAAGGAATCATGAATTCCTTATTTTATCATTAAAATCATTAAGAATTCTTGCATGGCTATCATTGGTAGTTTTGAAATAAGTTTGAAATATCCATCAACTATTATCAAGAGTAAAAATGGATCATGTAGCAATTGAAATGACACTACAAAAAAATTCATCTTGTAGTAACATGAGTTCATCCTACATGGACAAAAATTCATCCTGTAGTAACAATATTTGATCTTGTAACAATAAGAAAAGTGATTTATGATCTTGGAGAATGAATCTTTAAGAAAATATGGAAATGTAAAATTTTATTATTGAATATTTTGGATGTTGGTCCACTAGTAAACTATTTTTTGGACCAATATCCATCATCAATGCCTAAAGGTTTTCATTGCTAAATTTTCTAAATTTTCAACACATTTTTTAGTCCTAACTCAACTAGGATTTAAGTAAACCAAGAGTTAGAATTTTATTCATCCTATACCAAGCCATTGTGCATAAATTTTATGTGGATTTAAGATCCTACTATTCATGAAAAATGTTAGAGAAGGGTTCAAATAAATAAACTTTTTTTATAGTAACATGTTGATCTTTTTCATGAGAGAGAGATGGATGTTGATCCTCAAGAAGTTAGTTAGGAAGGATCTCCTTAGAAAGGGGTTTCATGTGCATCTTAAGACTATGACCATTAATAAGTAGTTGGAACTAGATAGGGTCAATGGTCATGAGATTCATATCTACATTATCCAATACTTTCCCAATTTCATAAGGCCCAAGCCATCTATACTAAATCTTACCCTTATGATCTTTGTATTTATAATCAAAGAGTAGTACCCAATCACTAGGTTGGAAACTTCTAGTTTTGATATTTCTATCATGTCAACTAATTCATTGTGTCTATATAACTTTAGTGTGATGAATTATTTATTTCCTAAGTTCATCTAATGCATTATGTTTCATGATCTGGTCTTACTGATCTTGGGATAGATCTAAGCCTATATCAAGTATTTTCCTCAATGTTTTGTTTTCAAATTAAATAGGTAGAATAAGCTTCTTACCATAAACTAGTTCTTAAGGAGTGAACCCAATTGTGTTTTTATTTTTTATCGTATAAGACGATAATGCTTTTGGAATATGAGAGGACCAATATTTCCTATGTAGGTTGATAGTCTTAGTAAGGATATTCTCCATCTCTATGTTTGTGACTTCTACTTAGACATTTGACTGTGGGTAATAAGGAGTGGATTTCTTGTGCCTCATTTCATACTCTTTTACCAAGGATGTTGTGAGAATTGATGTAAATTTTGGTCCTTGATCTATGACCATCTCTCTTGACACTTTATAATTGGTGAATATCTCTTCATATAAAAACTTGGCCACTTTTTAATCTCAGGCATGTGTTAAGGCCTTGACCTCAATCCACTCTGCAACATAATCAGTGAAAACTAGTATATATTCTTTATTGTTAGATTTAGGATCTATGGGGCCTATAAAATAAATCCCCCATTTGTCAAAGGGTTTAAGAACGATTTATGGCTACAATGGCATTTCATTAGAGGATTTCAATTTCCCCATATGATATAATTGATCACATCAACAAGTATACATCATGGAATCCTTATTCAAAAAGTATAGTAGTATCATAAAGTAAGTATATTCGTAATAGTCCTCTTTGCAGTAAAATGACCCCTAAATGGATCATCCTGGCATGCTCGAATAATGTCATAATCCTCATCCTATTGGATGGATGTATGCATAACTAAATTTGGACCAATGACAAAGAGATATCCTATAATCCATGAATAATGTCTACTCTTTTGAATCAAATGTTGTCTTTAAATTGATAAAAAGTGTTGTGGTAATGACCTATAGTAAGATAGTTAGCAATGTCTGAAGACTAAGGGGACTAAATGTTTAGTGCACATAAGTGCTCATTATGAAATGAATCATCAACAATAAGACATTGGCCATCATTTTTTTAACCAAGATAAAAAATTGGCAACTACATTATCCTTACCTAATCTATCCATAATGGTAATGTCAAATTATTGCAGCAAAATTATAAATCTAATTATCCTACCTATTATAATAGTTTTGTTCATTAAATACCTAATTATTACATGATCCTTATGGATGAATACTTTTTAGCCCATAATGCAGTTCCTAAATTTGTTAGTAGCATACACTATTAAAATAAATTATTTCTATGTCATAGTGTAGTTGATCTTATCCCCTTGAATATTTTTACTAATGAAATAGATAGCATAGCTAAAAGACTTTTATTTTTGGCCAAGCACATCCCCTAAGGTGGTATCAGATGGATCTATGTGGATATGAAAATGTTTCTTCCAATTAGGCTAACTCAGACTATAGGTTATTATGAGAAGGTCCTTGAATTAGTAAAAATCTGATTGGCAATCATCAATCCATACAAAGTCAACATTTTTGGTCAATAAAACAAATAATGGGCTATAAATATTGTTGAAATATTTGATGAACCTCCTATAATAACCGTCATGTCCTAGAAATCTTATTACATCTTTTTGCTTCCTTGTGTACGTAATTCTTTGATGGTGTTAATTTTGGTTAAGTCTAATTTGATACCTATAGGTGAAATGTGATGTCCTAGAAAAATTCCTTGAGTCATTGTCATGTAACACTTATAGTGTCTTAAGGATAGTTAGTGATCTTGGTAGTGCTACAAGACTTTCTCAAGGCTTGCAAGAGCTTATTCAAATTTCTACCCATAGATGGTGAAGTTATCCATGTATATTTCCACATAGTCATATGAAATATTAGAGAATATGCTCAAGAAAACCCTTTGAAAAGTGGTTGGGGCATTTCAATGTCCAAATTGTAGTATTGCATATGTGTATGTTCCCCAAGGATAAGGGAAAATTGTTTTATTTGTATCCTCAAATGTTATCCTTATTTGGTTATAACCATTGAATCCATAAATGAAGGTGAAGTACTTCTTCGCTATTAATGTATCAAGAACTTGGTCAATAAATGTAGGGAAAAATTATCCTTCCTAGTAGCTTCACTTAATTATTTATAGTTTATGAAAATACACCATTTTCCTCCTTTCAGGAATATGAGTTTAATGGATTCTTTATCCATTTTAATCTACATTGGGATACATAGAATATATGATATTACTCACCTCCTATTAAATGTATCTCTATAGTCTTGGAACTTTACTTTGTTATCTTAGCTACTTTCGCTTTAAAGGAATGACACTTGTAGTCAACTTTCATCTAGTTTTTGGCTCATATGCAATGTATCCAGCTAGGTGGCCATGTGGCTTATAATGTCCTACGTCATATCCTACAGTAGATTGGTTGCCTCATTTTTAGAGATCTTATTTGTGTATGAAATAAGTACCCTAATAATGTGGATTTTGAGAAACATGGATCTCAAGGATTTTTTTCATAATGGGTGGAGATCATCAAATGACAAAATTAATGCATCTCCTCCACACATGAGGTTCAATGATTCTAAGTAACATTCTATTACTCCTTTTAGGAATATGATTTTAATGGATTATTTATCCATTTTAATCTTATTATATTTTCAAAGACTAAACATAAATCATTCCAGATAATCCTCCAAACATTCATCCTCCTATTGTAATATGAAGATATCAACTCTTTTAAAATTACTTATAGTGTAATAATTTTGGTATTTACATAGAAATGTGTCCTTCATTTCAGCCCATGTGGATATTTCATCTCTTTTGAGTCCAATTAACCATCTTAGAGTTAAATCCTTTAATCTTTTAGGAAATAACTTAAGCTTCTGAGCAGCCTTATTATAGTCATAGCTTCTACATAGAACATCAGATTCAAATAGACATGTGTCTAGATACTCATTCAACTTCCCTGTAAAGTTAGGGAAGGATAAGTGAGGTATGTTTTTCATAGGTTCATTGCCTTCAAGGGTATGAATAGGAAACTCAAATGTTGTTGATTCATTATAAACATTATCATCTTCTTGATCCTCTATGTAACCATTGTCAACCAATGTTGGAGAGGTGTGGTAGGTCTCTCAAGAGATAAGAAGGTTTTAAATTTTATCTTGGGAAGTAGTTTGGGTGATATAAGAAGGGATTAAAATATGTATTCTCAAGTGTGGGGTGGCGAGGTGAGATATTTTAGATGATCTCCTTCAGAGGTACCACCTCTTTTTTAAACTTTTACGTCCAACTCATCCAAGAATATTTGATATTATGGTGTGTACTCAATCTTATCCTTGGTATTTTATTCATTCCATCCTTTAGTTGTAAGAGGTGTTACTATTCTTTTAGTAACTACTATCTTTTTTATGAACCTTCTTTTTTGATTTCATTCTCATTGCATATAAATTACTGCCTTTTTCTTTTGAATTTTTACTTGATGTGACCTACATAGGGTTAATGTTGTGGGGGTTACTTTTTAAATTTTATAATTATATATTTTTCAAGAATAAAATTTTAATTTATAAATTAAAAAAATTCTAAACTTATAAAGTGAGTGAACTAGAAAGCATGTAAAACAGTGAAAGGCATCATCAAGATTGAAAACATGTGTGTTACCCTCCCCAACAATGGTGTCAAAATGATGAACAATAGATTAAAATTTCAAAATAATTCACTTTAAATCTTGTGAGCAAGGGTAGATATTGACAACTTGGACCTTATACATCATTAATTATCAAACTCGAGGGCATTTAGGCTTGACAAGATGACTCTATAATATGTGCACACTTGGTTTCCTAATTTGATGTTTATGCCAATCATCATTTAAGATTATAATAAAGAAATAAATTGAATAAAAATAAACAAAATTTTAGGAAACTAAACAATGAAGGATGGATTGCTAATTTATAATCTTAATTAAATCACACAAATTAAAATAAAAACCAAAAAGCATATATGAATCAACTTACTAATACAATAGTAAACAAAATACTTATCTAACTAATGAAGAAAATATTTGTATCAAAGCATCCAAATGGGGACCTTCCTAATTTATTCTTTAAATCTAATCCTTATCTTAACATAGAATAGATTTTAATATAAAAAGTTGCTTTTATAAATACCATATATATTAATTAATGATTGCTATAGAAATTACAAGATTGTTGTTCTCTTAAAAAATACTTATTCTCAATTAATTTATTACTACTAAATGACTTTTCCCAACAACTCTGTTATTTAATATATAATAGAGGTGGTTACATTTATTTAATAGATTACATTCCCTAGATAGACTACTTGGCTATAAGACAAGTCTAGTTTGTTCAGTTAGATTGAGTCCAGTCAAATCCCCTTTCTTTGGTTCCATCAAATTTATCCATACACAATTGTTACAAATTATTCCATATCCATTATAAAATAAAGATATCCCTTTATAATCTATTTATAATGTCCATGGCTAATTGGCTATATAATTATATGTCACATTTTTTTTTTTGCAGGATGTACAATCAATTGTTTATAGAAATATACCTATTGCTCAAAACTTCTTTAACACATTTAGAGAGAAATAAATCATAAAAAAAAGGATAACTATATATACTCTATTTTACAAGACAAGAATCTAATTACCCAAAGATATAGAGTAATATAATTTTATTCATGTGTTGTGGCTATTTATAACAAATATATAGGGGATTAGTCAAATGATGACAAAATGGAAGGTTATATGTAATCAAAGGGGTACACAAATCATTCCATTTATGGGGCTGATCACTTAATATTTACCTTGATTTTCCATTCTAGCCAATTCCAACTATATAATTAATTAAATATTTATCCCAATTTTATTTTCCTTTTTCCCCTCTAATTGAAAATTGTATTAATTAATTGTTAAATGGAAATTAATTATAAATGGGAAATGATATTAATTCATTATAAACTAATATAAATTGATTTATGAGACATATATCACATTAGGAATAAAAATCATATTATAATTAACATTAAATAATTGGGCATGGAACATAAAATTATATAACATTACAACAACAAAATTAGAATTTCAATAATTAAGGGATAATTAAGGTCCTTCAATTACAAAAATAACAATAATTAATAAGTTATAATTTATCTCAATACAAAAATAAATGCATCAAGTCATAAGCATCCACAACAATATATATTGACTATTACAGTAAACATTGAGAGTGTTTATCGAAATAACTATGATTAATGAAGAAGAATACACCAACATATATAGTAATAGATTATTATTATAGTTGGAACATGAAATTTATGAATTAAAAAAATTTAAATATTAGTAATAATCTCTTGAACATATCACTCTACAAATCACTTATGGCCAAGTTATTGATATATACATATGGGTGATGCCCCGTGCCAATTATGTGACTTTTAAATTGGAACATCAACAGTTACAACATATGTGGGATAAAATGGATAAAAAAATTAATTACATGAATTTAAGGAAATAAAACCAAGAATAAACATAATGATCACTATAATAATCAAAAAGCAACACCTTCAAGGATGACTACTAAGACATCACATGAACAATCATATACATTGGAAGAAAATGCAATGTGTTTGGACAAATTTCATAATATTGTAAAGGTAAATTTAATCACAAGTAGTGTAGATCTATTTCATGATTTTTAATACTTATCTATTTGACTTATAGGTATTTGTTTCAAAATATTTCAAAATACAAAAAAAATAATGTTTCAAAAATCCAAAATCAAGACCTAAGCATGGCATGTTTTGTAGTTTCCATTATTAATCTATGTTATTTATAACATGTTTGGTAGATTAAATATAATTTTTAATACACACATTAATTTAATGGTATATATGAGTTAAATATAGGACATACAAGTTTATATGGTACATGGTTGCATATATGTAGTATGTTCTTATACCAAGGAACCATGCCAATGATGGGGGAATATCATTCCATAAGTTAAATCGTTACATGTTATATCATTTTATGACCATTATATTTATTATGTCCATGTACATTTATTTATTAAAAATTTCTTGATCTTGATTATATTATTTACAGTTTTACATTGCATGGATATGTTACTTTTCTATACTCTGATTTTGACATAGATTGATAGTATAAAATAGTTTGTCTTGTTTTATGATTTATTGATTCTATTTAATTTTATATAGGCCAATAATTGATTATTATTTATGTGGCCCTTGGTCTTTTTTATTAATTTTTTCTTGATTGTATACTTATATGTATCTTTCTTAGGTCCCTTGGCTTTGTGTGACATTTGATTTCCCATTGTGTGTTTACCTTGGTATTGTGTGATAGAGTGTTATTGCATGTGATTTTGTTATGTACATAATTTACATTAAATTTTATTCTTTTGAGTGGATAGATATAGGATGATCGACTATTTTTTCTAGTTTTTTTTTAAAAAATGGTACATTTATCTATATCACACACCTCCCTATTTATGTGTGGTTCCATGACCCATATTATGCACCTACCTCTATTGTTTATTATTCAATTAAATGTGTATATAAGTAATGGTTAATACTACATTCATAATTGATATATCTATATTGATAGGACATTTATATTCTTTACTCTACACATTTCATATTTTCTTTGATGACATATTAATTACTATGATGACATAATCTTGACATGTTAACACTTGTTTATAATTTATTACATATTTATATATAGCATGATTTAGTTAACTCTTTTATTTTAAGATGATTAATTCTTAAGATACATCCCTCACATAAAATTAAGGCATATTAGTGCACTTGTCATAGAGATGTAAACCTCCATGTACATAAAATTTATATTTTGAGATAGATTACATGATATAGAAATTTTGGATTGGTTCAAAGACAAATTTTCACACATTGGAATATATTTGGAGCATATGTAATTCATATGTACACAATTCATGGGATTAGAATCATAGGCTTTATAAAAAAAAGATCTCAGAAATAATGAGCTATATATTTATAGCATTTTATATCATGTTAGTACCAATTTGATTAGGTAATGGTACATAAACATTATTAATGCATGCACATTATTAAAAAAGTGTATACTTTATAAAATGAAATTTATGGTTATGAAAGTTACATATTGAATATATTTGTCAATTTATAGTGGTTGATTCATAATCTTATCATAGGCTATGACTTTCATCTTATGGTTGAATATTAGTTAAACGAATGTTGCATTTGATATTTGATGTTCTTAATGGCCTAACACTAATCTCAATGGTTGAGACATTTATTTTAATAACCCATGGTCCTTTCCTTATTTAAATTCTCCATTAGAGTATGAGCACCCTCAAATATCCAAGTGCTTCAATATGTTTCCCAATGTTCCAAGTGCTTTATTATGAATCCCAATTCTCCAAGTGATTCAACAACATGACCAATTCTCCAAATGATTCATAATGAATCCTATTTATCCAATGTTTCAATAAGAAACATAGTTATCAAATGCTTCAAAATGATTCACCATCCCTAATATCATCATAGGTGTAACACAGTTCCCCACTTGTAGATAAATTTCTCCCTTACCAGTTAAATCTACAAAACTTTATTTTAAAATTTCATTTTATATATGAAAATTTATTGTTTCATATTCATTTTAGGTTTTTTATTAAGTTTCTCTCTTGGAGCCTCCTCCCAAAGAGAAAGTGTGTTATACACATTTAAATAAATCTCTTTATCCTTTTACTCTAGCATTGTATTTTATTTAAATATTATAATAAAAGGGGGAATTTGTAGACACTAAAATGTGTTATTATACACTTTAAATTTTCAATATTGATCGACATTAACCTTACATAACTTTTACATACACATATGACTCTTGTGTCCCCTTATCTCACATCTACATGCTTTCTATGGGTCTGACCTTCTCAATTTCTTATGATTCACCTATAAGAATTCCCTAGTGTATGTATAACCTATTAATTATCATATTCATCCTATCTCTATATCATAAAATTAGTAATAGTTTCTCTCAAACAAGTCATTGAAAATTTGATACCTATATAATTTCAAGGTGTTTAACTCTAAAAGACTCATCCCCACACCAATCAATGGCCATTTTTCAAATTTCAATCATCTTTAGGGGCCAAACCACATGTTTTTCATGTCATTGGTGTCAAAAAGTCCCAAATATTACCATAAAAAATAGTTCTAATCCTATGAGATCATCTAGCATTCTCAATTAATCCTATTCTAACACTTGCACATTAAAAAATATTGCCTTAAACTTACCAATTTATAAATCATCTATAAAGATAAGGTCCTATAAAAAATTTAAATCACTCTATATACACATAATATTTTGAAACTTTTATCAAATACTGATGCTTTATATCTTATAGGAAACCATCAAGACTCAATCTATTTGAATGCACTCCCTAAGGGGTGCACTAAGAAAGGGGTGGGAAGACCATTAGTGTTTTGCAATTTTTTTCCCCTTATTGCCACTTATTATCAATCCAACTAGATCTTAAAATCATTCCCTAAGATATTACTCTTATTTTTCATACTCCTCTAGTCTTTCCCCACTTTTCATCCCTATTTTCTTCACCTTAAACCCCTTTTAATAGTCTATTTTACTAGGTTGACTAGGTTGACCCTTTAATATTTTGGGTTAAATTCATTTAAGTTCTAGGTTAGCTCTTAGCTGACCTAGCCTGTGACCTAGTGAATTCTTGTTCATAATTATACTAGGTTGACTGGGTTGACCCTGTTAACTAAAACTTTTAGAAGGGATTATGATTAAATATACCTATATATACAAGACCATTTTGTCAATATTTACACAATGAACAAGAGTTATTATTTGATTGTGCTTTTTTACTATCTACTCTTCCACTATTATACTTGAGGAGTCTTAGCTTAGGGTTTTTATCTAGAGAATATAGTCTTATGGAGAATTCTTGGATGATTTAACCTTTCTTAGTGATCCTTATAAACCAAAAAAACCTCTTGTAAATACCCTTTGGCCAAGGGAAATATTGAGTCTTAATGGGTTCATCTTTTAGGTAAGTATTATCTAACTTTTCACCTCTCTTTAGTAGATATAAGTAGCATAAGAACTGGCTTTGAATAATATTACTCTTCTTCTTCCATGTATCAGGGTCTTACTCATACATAACTTAATTAAGATTCTCTTATGCATGTATTGTGTTGTTTCTAATCCCCACTTTGTGCCACAAGCTTTAGTGAGCACTAAATTAGATTTTTATTCTTTAATTTTTATTAGTTTAGTGAGATATGAAAACATAGGTCTTAGTTAGGTTTATTGCATGATTCTTCTTGAATAGAGGCTTTGGAAACCTCCCTAGCATTGTGTATTATGATAAGAGATCCCTTAATTGGGTCTAGTGGATCCTCATATTGGTCATGTTATCGATTATATAATATATCCCCAATCAAAAGTGAATGATATAATATACCTTCTCCAAGTTAGGATTGATTTATAGACATGATACATTTTTATTACATACATTTTGGTGAACCTGACATGAATTTAACCCTTGTACATTTTATTTCACATCATTTTATTTATTATTTATTATATTTACGATACTAGGTCGATAATATTAGTATAGTTATAGCTTATGTGCATAGGTTTAACATATAGTCACATAAATATAGCTCTATTATATTTATGTAGTTTTTTCATTAGGTACAGGCTACTAGGTTGACCCTATTGACATATTACACTTTCAAACTTCTAGAATAGGCTATTAGTTCAACCCTATTGACACAGTACACTTCCAAACTTTCAAAAAAATAACTAGGTCAAAAAATTTGGCATAATATACTTTATAGGTTTTAGAAAACATGGAATTGTAGAACTAGGTTGACCTAGTCGACCCAATTGGTAGAATTTACAAGTATAAATCAAGGTACTTCAATAGAAATCTCACTTTCCTATGCATCCTCCAACCCACTAAGGTTAATTTCTCTCTTTTTACGTCATTTTTTTATTCATTAAAGTTTTGCTTTTCATATTTTATAGTATTTAAAACTACCCCTATACAACAAACTAGGTTGACAGGGTCAACCTAGTTATGTATTCTATCTTCTATCTTGAAGACTAGGTCGACATTATTGATGTAGTTTTTTTTAGACCCTTGATTTAGTAGTACAGTAGTGACACTGTTGACTCTATTATGTAATCTCTACATACACTATCATCTAAACTAACACTGTACTATGTTTCAAAGTTAGAACTAACACTTACAAGATAGTAATTATCCCACACTTTCATTTTAAATTGCTTGCATGCTTATAATAGATCATATAGTCTAATTAGGTGATGTTTTAATATACCATTTAGTTACACTATTTTTATCTTTTATACACACACTACCAAATCACATAACCTTAAATCACATTTTAAAAATTATCTATCTAAGGCCTAGCTACTTGGATTTCATTACCAAGTGAGAAGCTAACTTGGTTTTCTAGCCAAGTATAAACATGTGGTTAATTATATATATTGTATTATAACCAGATACCCTTATCATTTTAGTGCGTGAAGTGAGGGGGTAGGCCCCAATACCAATATAGCACCATTGCCAACATAGATCCCTTTCAGTCTAAACATCCTAAAACCATCCATAGATTTATTTCTAATTCCTTTCTTTAAAAAAAATTCCTATCACATCTTAAAATCATATCCTAATAATCTAAAAACATTCAGGATGATCAATTAGTTAGCTTTTACTTTCTAAGTTGACTACTTGCTCTGTGCTTAATTATATATTGTATTGCAAAAACTTGCATTGACTAGCATTGGTGTAAGGTTTTATGTTGTGTTCCTCAATTGGATAATCTTCATTGATCCAATTGATTATGTG
The DNA here is from genome assembly GCA_037957365.1 of Torreya grandis. NCBI lineage: Eukaryota > Viridiplantae > Streptophyta > Pinopsida > Cupressales > Taxaceae > Torreya > Torreya grandis. Next base: position 169,855 of record JARHVA010000591.1, read on the forward strand.
TTTCTCTTCATTTCTTACTTTCAAAAATACTTGAAAAGTTTTTCCTATTTTAATACACAGTCATTCTGCTTGACACAGTCTCTTATAGACTATCTATTTTCCCTGCTTATAGTACTAAGTTGACCATGTCAACATAGTATTATTTTTTACCCCTCAAAATATAGAACTAGGTCAAACCCTCACCCTAATAATCACACTAATAATCTAATCTTATAATAACCCTCACCCTAATACCACTTTTGGGGAGTGATCCTAAAAACACCAAGCCACCTATTAATGCAACTCAACTTATTACACAAGTCATACAATAAATGAACATAATGCAAAATTATAACACCATTCAAATTATACAACTCTAACATAATTTGATTAATATTGCTAATCAAACTCTAGTTATCCATCCTCAAGCCAATCCTAATTATATTCCTCCACCTCTTAGATATTCTTCAAGAAATGTTATTCCTTAATGCATAATGAATAACAAGATATTTTAAACTATTTAGAATGAACCTTTAGCTCTAATCATTATGTCCATTTATATTAGTAACATATCTCCAATTATCAAGTATTATGGAACTAAAGACATTATCTCATTTCTCAAAGAATTTTAAAAACCTTTACAAAGAGTAGATCCAAACTGATAATTTTACCATGACTAAACTCTTAGTCAAAGCCTATACTGGTGATGTATTAGAATGGTACAACTAAATTATACAACACTCCATTTGGAAACATGAATATTTGGTCAATCCTTTAGTTAAAGAGTTTCAACACAATGATATTCTCAAAAATTATCTTAGCCACTTCATCAATGCTAAGCAATCTCCCACTAAATCAAATCATGACTTTGTCAAATGATGGAAATCATTGACTCATAAATCCAACCATTAAATGATTGATGATAACTTGTTCCAACTTTTTATAACTATTTTGACTCCTCTTTAGTATATGGTTCAAAAAATTTCTCCCCAAATACTTAATGAATCTCTTGACCAAGATAAATGTCAATGCTTTCTCATGAAGCAATTAAAACCTAATCCTAAATGTCTTAAAGGATATTTTCAAAAATATACTAATTCTATCACTAGTAATACTCCACAAACCAAACCAAGAGTAACCAAAGTCGATATTAATTCATCTTCTCACACACCACTCTCAATGTAGCAAATGAAACAATTTTTATTTTCCTCTAAGGCTTTCACTTATCCTAACAATCCTCCTAAGTGGTATGACCCTAATCATTTTTTCATCTCCTATATGCTTGGTGATTCATTTAGTCATGAATCTATGATCAACCTTCATCATCAAGAGTACACCATTGCTTCTAAAAAATGAGAGGTTTCTAAATCTTCTACCTCAAATAACCAAAAATATTTTTCCATAAATAATAAACAAAATACCAAGGTTGTTTGTGCCATTGATGCTGACTATGACCAATATTATTAAAAATCCCAATATGTTAGCATTTCTAAGGTCAATTATCATCGTAATCCAACTCATAAATATCTTGTTACCAAACCTAAGAATCCATCTTTAGAAGAAAAAATTCTCAAAGATACTACAACCACTAATCTAGATTAGGAATCACATGAGGAACCACTTCCTCCTTCCAAACCTCCCACCATTTATATTCCTTCAAAATCTACCTTACCTTCTCAACATTGTATTGGTTCTTCTTTTAAATCTCATTAGAACTTTCTTGAAGAGCTTAACTCTATGCCTTATAAGATTCCCCTTATGGAGTTAGTTCGTACTTTCCCCTATCATCATAATTTCATTATGAAAACATTATAAGAAATTGAAGATCCATACTCTATAGATGAATAACTGCCTTATATTTAACCTTAACCTACCAACATACATACCATCAAAACTATGTGACCTTCATCTAAGCCTTCTATCAAATTTCTTGGGGAGGACATGATCAATGATGAAATTATTGGTCATGCTGATGATCCACCACTTTTCATTAAAATAGCCATTAATACTACCCTTATTCATAAATTTCTAGTTGATGAAGGCTTTGATATTAGTGTAACATCTTTATGGCTTATTTAAAAACTTTCTTACAATAAGGATCATCTCAAGTAAACTCATCTTACCTGTCATGGTTTTGATAATACTAATCAAAATCCACTTGGTTGCATCTGGATTCCATTAACAATCTGAGCTAAGACTTTTCAATCTAAGCTTATGGTCCTTGATTTACCCTTATCTTATAATATACTCCTTGGTCACCCATGGAATTCCTAATTCCAAATCTCAGTATCATATTCCTATAATTCCTAAGATCAATAGTTCTCCTTTAGCCAAGTTCATCAACATCAATCCTTATTTACAATTCACTCTTACTAATTTTGATGATGATAAACCTAATGATTTTCAACATACTTTTAATACTACCAAACTATTCCTCTTATTGATGAGATCAATTATTTCCCCCTTCCATGCAATGCTTAAGAGCCTTCTTTACCTAAATATGACTTCACTTGAAATAACTTTGGAGTGGCTAAATTATTCCAATATCCTCTCATCATGTCTCCACATATATTTTGTAATATTAGGATTTCCCCTTCTGAAACTCCCCTTAAATATCAATAATATACAATAACTCCAACATATGATGATAATTACATAAATTTCCAAGCTCAATCTCAAGACTTGGATGCTAAACATCATAAAAAAAACATACCTGAAATTCATGCCTTTAACCAGGATGTTCATACCATTTCTATGAATTGTAACTTAGATCATGAAGGTCATGTGCCTCCTGTAAAATCTATACTTCTTGATACTCCTTAGGTGGTAGAGAAAATTATAACTTTTGAATCTCCAAAAATTCTTGCATATTATTTCCCACCTATATATCCCATCTTTACATCTGATCCTTCCCCCATCACTAAACCCAATGACACTCCAATCTCTTCTAATCCATCTACTTCTAATATTGAGATTACACTATATGCCAAGGAAACTAATGTCTATCAGATACATTCTAAGTATGATCTCCATGGTAATAAAATTCTAGATCTTGAAGATATTTTGAATATTTTGGTCCTCTTCCTACCTTGCCTAGTGAAAAAACTATTCATGAAATACTCCATGCTCGAGAACCTCAACTTCTTTGGTAGCATAATAAACTTGGGAATTTCAAAACCAAAACACCTTGTTTCAACAACTTCATTACTATCAATGATCCAAAAACTAATCAAATTTTGGCATTATATAATGCACCATACCACTTCCAAGATGGAAATTCTATGTTTATTGAAGAAACTACTCACATTGAATATTGTATTCCATCCTATCCTCGACCCATTACATTTTATCAAAAACTCTCACATACTGAGTGTGATATTTTTAGTCTATTTTTTGATAAATATCATGATATCTTCACTTGGTCCTATGAGGACATGCCTAGTATTGACCCTAGCATTCTAGTGCATAACATCATTACTTATCCTGATGCCAAACCTATGTATAAAAAACAAAGGAAATTTCCACCATAAGTTTCCACCTTATGTCATAAGGAAATTATCAAATTACTTAATGATAAATTTATCAAGCTAGTGGACTATTTGGAATGGGTTTCTAACATTATTCCCATTCAAAAAATGGTCACTATGGTCATCCACATCTACATTGATTTCCACAATATTAACCTCACTTGTCCCAAGGGCAACTTCTCTTTACCTTTGATAGATCCTATTGTTGATTACACCATTGGTTATGAAATGCTATCTCTTATGTATTTTTTCTCAAGCTACAATCAAATTCACATTTCCCTTGAGGACCAACATAAGACAAATTTCACCATGGAATGGGACACCTATTGCTATGTCAAAATGCCCTTCAGCTGAAAAAATGTTGGAACAACTTACCAATGAGCAATGACTCATATTTTGCATGATCTTATCCAAAACATTATTGAAACATATGTGGATGATCACATTACTAAGTCTAAAAGTTGTAAGACTCATCTCTTTGATCTTGCTATCATCTTTGACCATATTCTTAAATACCAAGTTAGACTAAATCCTTACAAATGCATCTTTGTTGTCACATCTATAAAACTTTTAGGATTCCTAGTATCTATCCATGGTATTGATGTTGAACCACATAAAATTAGTGCAATTTTCAACATGCCCATTCCTCTATCCATTCTAAATATCCACACTTAGGCAAACTTGGAGCAATTAGGTGATTCATCACTAAAATGAATTTTCACATCTACTCCTTCAATTCTCTTCTTAAGAAAGGTAATACCTTATAATGAATGGACCCTTTTAAAAAAATATTTTGATAACATGAAAAAGTCATTACTTTACTTGCCTACACTTCATCATCTTTCTAATTATCAACCCTTGATCATATATAATTCTTACATACCTATTCATTTGGGGAAATGGTTACCCAACAAAATGATACTAGAAGAGAGTATGTTATCTACTACATTAGCCAAGGCCTCATAAATTATGAGAAAATTTATACAAAATTTGAGCATGATTACCTCTCCATCTATTTCATAGCTAAAAAGCTTTGACACTACATGTTTTATCAGACTACTTATGTCATCATTCATTTTGACTGAATTCATCACTTCTTCTCCAAATCCTTTCTTCCTAGAGATAGATTGGTGAATGGATGGTCCTCCTTATGGAATTTGATCTTCGAATTGTAACTCAAAAAATTTGTTGAAAGATAAGTCATAGCTGATAAACATACCACAGCTCCTATGCCAGCTACCAATCACCTTCAAGATAATCTTTCAGATGATAATATTATATATATATAGAAGGCCTCAACCAAGTTATTTATCTCAAATATTAATTTCATAACTTTACCAATTATCTTGAAGTAAGTAATATTGATGAATCCACTATTCCCCTCGATACTACTAAACCTAAAGCAATTATTGAAGAGCTTCCTAAAATTAATGTAGACTTGCACAAGGATACTTGGACCCTTCACTTTGATGGTGCTAAATTCTTTCAAAGAGCTAGGGTAGCTTTCATTCTTCCAAGTCCTTTTGTAAAAATCATTCCTAGAGATTTTTGTTTCACATTTGACATAACCAAAAACATGTCTGAATATGAAGCTCTAATCTTAGGTATAAGAGCTACTCTTGATTTATATATCTAATGCCTACATGCTTTAGGAGATTCTTAGCTTATTTACCACTAAATCAATGGTGATTACCAATGCAAAAGTGAAAATATCATTACTTATCAATAAATTGTAACCAATCTTGATAAATATTTCATCTCCTTCACTATTGAGCCTATCCCTAGAGATCAAAATTCTATTAATGATTCCCTCGCTTCTTCAACTTCTCTCTTTCATCCCCACCAAGTGTTTTTTGATCCCATTTTTCTTATCCAAATAATAAAATATATTTCCTCTACTCAACCACAAGATTTACTTATCTACCACATTTAGGCTATCACCATTTGATAAATCCCATGGTCTTAAGACATCATTAAATTTTTGGAACACCAAACTTATCCTCCTAACTTAGACTCTCATGAAAAGACATGTCTTCAAAAAAAAATTTCAAGTATGTATTTCAATATAACATCCTTTATTATTGCAATCCTAAAGGTACTTTTCTCATTATATTATTCAAGTTGAGGTCCATCCTCTTTTTGAACAAACACATGGGGGCATTTATGGTGGTCACTATAGTGAACATGTTATAGCTTGTAAATGCCTATGTATGGGGTATTTTTGGCCTACTATTAAAAGTGATACAATCATATTCACTAAAAAGTGTACCCATTGCCAACTTCATGATGATCTAATTCATTCACCTCCAGTTGAGCTTCAAACTATCAAACCTCCTTGGCCATTCTCCATGTGGAGATTAGATCTCATTGGAAAATTACCTCACTCTCAAGATGTTCATGTATTTATCATCACAGATACTGAATAATTTGCCAAATGGGTTGAATTCATGCCCCTTGCTAATGTTACCGGTACTATTATAGCCAAATTCATTCTTAACCAAATCATTTCCTACTTTGGTATTCCCCAAACTATCATTTCAGACAATGGTGGTAATTTTAAAAACAAAGATGTCAAACAACTCTATGCTAAATTCAAGATCAATCAAAAAATTTCCACACCCTATCATCCACAATGAAATGGTTAAGTTAAGGCCACTAACAAAATTATCAAAAAAATCCTCTAAAATACCATTCATGAAGCCTGCATAGATTAACACCTTCATCTTTATCTTGCTCTTTGGGCCTATTAAACTAGCATATGTATTGCCATTGGGGCAACACCATTCTCTCTAGTCTAAGGTTATGAGTTAGTCATTCTATTGGATTTAGAGACTCCTTATCTATGTATATCTCTTCATGGTATCATTTTTGATGAAGAATTAGATGAAGCTCAAATTCATACCCTTGATCTCCTTGATGAACACCATCTTTTTACTTTACAACACAATCACCAATATAAGGATCGTATTACCAAACAACATAACAAGCATGTTAAAGTACACACATTTAATGTTGGTGATCTTATCCATAAATTAGACTAAACTCATGATAAAGAAGGTAAATATGCCCAAAAATTGTGGGTCCCCTATTTAGTCAAAGATATTATTTTTCCAAGTACATATCACCTTTAAACCAATGCAGACCATGTTTTCAAAGAGCCTACCATTGCATATTTCCTCAGGAAGTATTTTTCCTAAATCCTTCTCTTCTTTTCATGTTTTCTATCTATTATATCTAACACTATTTTATATGATACTTACATGGATCTATCCCTATGTAGCAATTCTCTCTTTTTACAAACCTTAATCCTTCCTTTTTGGTCTTTTGGTTTCCCCTTTTCTCTCATGAGTTACATTGTAAAACCATGGATATGACCCAATATTCCTCATGATGTACCATAATTTTTTTTATTTTGACACTTTTTGGCACCATTGGGTTTCTATTTTTTGAGTTGTATTGTAAGACCATGGATAGGACCTGGCCTTCCTTATAATTACCATATTTTTCTTATCCCATTTATTCTTCAAATACTTTTTGGCACCCTTGTGGGTTTCTCTTTTATGATTTTCTATGTAAGACCATGGATAGGACTTGGCCTTCCTCATAAAATTACCATCTTGTTATTCCTTTTCTAGAATGTGTTTTTAATCCTTTTTCTCATCTTTAGCTTTTGCTTCTTTTGATAGATGGAATTTGCACAACAATATATGTTAGCATGTTTCTCTCCATTTCCCTCATTCTTATGATAAGGAATCACACTTTAATATCATTGTATCCTCTTTTTTTCCCTTTATCACATTTTGTACAATTTGAAGTAATTCGAATTATTCCATGTGTTATTCCTCTTTATTTCCTTTCCTTTCACTCCAGAGTAGACAAAACAAGGTTGAATTCAAGATAGCACTTTTATTTTACCTAGATCTATGAGACTCTTAGACACCATGCTTTCTCAAGATTCTCTCTCTTAGGAACCCAGTCCCAAGTATTCAAATGAATGTCATCTTTAGTACCCATGTTTGGTTTTCCAAATCTGTATGGAAGAGGAGTATAAAAATTCATCAAAAAGTTAAAACCCAAATCATTTGAAATAAAAGGAAATGATATATAAAAGGCAACATACAAATATTAAAATTAAAAATCATACCAAAAGATGTGGTTCCAAGCACATATCACATCTCTAATCAAAGCTTAAACTCCATAATTGGCCTCACATAGAGCCGAGGTCCATTGGGGTGTGCTAGGATAGTAGATTGGAATAGGAGAATTCAATAAACTCTATGATTCTACCTACTTTCTCATGTAAGTACCCAATCTTTTTAGTAGACTAACAATTTTCTAAGGGGTCTTGAGGAATGGGGAACACATTAGGGGAAGGTAGGTTATTTTTAATTTTCATGCATATATCCTTCATGGGATGATCGCCATACTTCATTTGTTAACCTAATACTTGTGTGGCTAAGAGAATTTCTTTAGAGTCCTTAGTAAAAAGTCCTAATATTTTGACAAATCTAATTTGAGTGTTTTAACTTTGATAAAAAGTTCCTCCCTTAGTTTTTTCCCCCTTTAACAGGCAAATTATGATTCTAAATTTCCTTTACCTCTTCTCTACTTCTTCACATCTTAAAAACATGTTAGCACTACTCTATTTCAGTTTTAACTAGCCTTAGTAAAACAAAAATTTTGAGCAACTCTGGATTACTTTCTTTACATCATAGATTTACAGTCCTAGAATTGTTTTACTTTCTTTTTACCATTTATTATTATTGTCCTGCCCCTTTTTTGTGAACACCTAAGTCCATTTTTACCTTTCAATTTTTTTCCCATTGTTGAGTGAGGTTGGCTTATTACTTCTCACTCACCAATGTTATTTTCCTTTTCCTTTGCACTTTTTTCCATTGTTGAGTGAGATAAGGACTGCTATTGCTCCCTCATCAATGTTTTTTTACCATTTTTTGCCTACCCATATTTGTTTATGTAATGATTGTTACTTCTTTTATATTGATGTTTGATTACCATCCTTTTTGACATGTATCCTTAGATTGATTTTGTGAGTTTTCCTTTCTTACTTAGAGTTTACTTGTTTGAGTTTCTTAGTCTTTAGTATCCTTGGATTTTTAGTTACCTAATTTTCTCTAAGTTTTAACTTGGTCATTTATTCTAACATATTACTTGTCACCCTAGATTATCAAATTTATATGTACATCCCATCCACATATCACTAATTATCTTGTCTTTCCTACATTTGTTTATTTTTGCACTTTAGTTTTGTATTCTTGGGTTTGTCACAAGCAATCTCTACATCCTCCATAATCAAAACTATAAACACAATAGATAACCATCCATTGATAAAGATAAGTCAATGTATGTATAGGTTTACTTTTAAGTTAATACCCTTTTAGTCATTACTTTCATTTATTTTATGATTTAAAATACTACATCTTTTTTTAGCATTAGCATTATGTGTTATTATGTTATTTTCTTGAAACACCATCCCATATTTCACCTTAGTGACACATAATGTGTGGGATATATGTATACACAATATTTTAAAACTTTTATTAAATACTGATGGTTTATATCTTACAAGAACCCATTGATAATCAATCTTTTTGAGTGCATGCCCTAAGGGGTGCATTAGGAAAGGGATGGGTATATCCTTAGTGTTTCATAGGATTATTGTCCATTATTATAACTTATTACCAAACCAACTAGATATTAAAACTATTCCTTAAGATATTATTCCTATTTTGCATACTCTTCCAATCTTTCCTCACTTTTTATCTCTTTTCCTCACCTTAAACCCTTTTTGACTGTCTGATGTACTAGGTCAACTGGGTCAACCTTGTATTATTTTAGGTGAAATTCATTTAGGGTCCAGGTTGACTCTTGGCTTACCTAGCCCATGACCCAGTGAATTCTTGTCCATAATTATACTAGGTTGACTTGGTTGACCTTATTGACCAAAACTTTTAGGAGGGCTTACGGTTAAATATGCTTATACATACAAGATCATTTTGTCATTATTTACACAATGAATAAGATTTATTATTCACATTCACTTATTTACAATCTGATCTTCCACCATTATACTTGAAGAGTCATAGCTTAGTGTTTCTACTTCGAGAATCTAGTCTTGTGGATAATTCATGGATGTTTTGGCATTTCTTAGTGATCCTTAAAAATGTCATCAACCTCTTGTGAAGCCATTTTTTCTAAGGGAGAGATTGAGTCTCAATGGGTTCATCTTTCAAGAAAGTATATTATAAAGTTTCTCCTCTCTTTAGTAGATAGAAGTAGCATAAGTATTGGATTTGAATAATATTAGTCTTCTTCTTCCATGTATTAGGGTCTCACTCATACATAGATTAGTTGAGATTCTCCTATACATGTTTTGTTTTTTTCTAACCCCAACTTTGTTCCATAAGCTTTGGTAAGCACTAGATTAGATTTCTTTGATTTACTTGTTATTAGTTTAGTGAAATATGAAAACATAGGGCTCAGTTAGGGTTATTTCATGATTGTGCTTGACTAGAGGCTTTGGAACCCTATCTATCATTGTGTATTATGATAAGAGATAACCTAATTGGGTCTATCAGATCCTCATATTGGTCATGTTCTTTATTATTGGATGTATCCCCAGTTAAAAGTGTATGGTATGATCTATCTTCTCTGAGTTAGGATTGATTTATAGACATAATGAATTTATAATTTCATACACACTCAATCAAAGCCAAAGTGAACATTTACAATGAGTTTAAATATATATTACATGTTGCATTTATTAAAGGAACACCATTTCACACATACACCTAACAAGGAGAAATAAATGCAATTTTATTTATCTCTTCATAGTATTTGATATGTATGAATAAGAAAAAATTTACATTCATGACTTTGTATCCATCTATAGAATAACATGGTAGAATATTAAATTCTCTTCTTATCTCATTATGTTTAGTACAATTTAGAATGATGAGGAATTTAAGTGGATTATGAGTGGTTGTATCTTTATTTCATCTTCTCTTATTCAATTCTAAATCCATGTTGATAGTTTTGGTGCCTCTACCATGGGTAGTAATTTTCTTCTAATTAAATGATCCTCAACTAAGGAGATGATGAAAGATGTGGAGGTTTGGATAATTACTCATGTTGTAAGATTTTATATGTTCATCCAAAGGATTAAAGGACATGAAAAACTTTTTCCAAAGTGTTTCACTATCAATTGGAAGGAGAGAGTCGTCAAAATTAAGGGGTACCTCCTTAAATATGATTGCTCAAGTGACTAGTTTGAAGATTTTAAATACACCAAAATAAGTGAGGATTTTAAATGTGAGAAGGATAAGTTTCTCTTCAAAAAATTAGGATCTCACTATGTATCAAGGTGGATACCTAAGAGAGGATTTCCATCAACCCTATCATGAGGTCACCAATAAAATCATGAGTTATATCATGCTTGAAAGTAGGTTCATTGTGGTCCATTACTATCATTTTACCTTCCTTAATTATTTTAGACACCAACTTCCTATTAGTCTTCCTTTATACATCCTTTATTCCTTAAAAAGTTTAATCTTGGATGTTAGTAAGGGTATGAAAAAATTACCTCTTCATCAAGTGGTTATTTTTTTAATCTATAAATATTCTCTTAATATCAATAGTATCCCTTCCTACTATCACTGGGGTTCTACCAAGAATATTAGTTAACAAATAAAAAATCTCAGAATCTCTTCCAAAGTCAAACATGTGGCTAATTAGGTAGTGAATCATGATGTATAATTCAAAGAACATATCTAAAAAAGCAAAACCACCAAGCCATCTTTATCACTATCTATGGATTCAAAATAGAAAGTACATGTTGTTGTGGAGGACCAAAAATTTCTCAAGTGTGGTATAAAACATGTGTTGATGTTTCCTACTTACTAAGGTGATGAAATTAAAAATGGAAATGGAGATAGTGATCTTAAGACCCTTGCCGACAAGATAAAAGAGCATAGAAAGATGAAAGAGTTGTTTGAGGAAATTTATTTGCATAAATACTTACACATTTGGTTTATGAATGACCATAAAAATTTAAAATAATCCATCAAAATCAAGGAGTCTTGTGTATTGAATTAAATATAAAAGAGGTTTACACCCAAGTGAAAAGGTTGAAAGATCGAGTTAATAACCTAGATAAATAAATGAAGTTCTTAATAAAATTTAGGAATTCTTATTGAGTTCATTAAAATGAAAATTCATAATTGTATTAATAGTATGGATGGACCCATTCACCTTCTTAAGAGGAAATAAGAAGAGGAAGGTTCTATCAATGAAGGTAAGAAAGGCAAGGGAGAGATGAAAATTGAATATCACTCTCAATAAATCCTACATATGAACAATGTTATCAAGAAAATTATGTATATTTTGGAAGAATCATTTGGGGAATTAAGACTATTTGATTTTTACCTTGTTGGTCTACTATTTTAGTGTTATTTTTTGCCATTTTTCTACTTTTGTTCTATTTTGTTTAGTTTTCTGGATATTTTTGGAAAGTTCTTTAGTGGTATCTAGCTCTCATGGATAAACATGCATGCTCTTTATAAAGGGTAGGGTCCTTATTTAAAACACCACTTCAAAAATAATAAAAAATAATTTATTGCCTTTACAAGGATGGGATATTTCCTTGTGACTCACACAATCTTTTATGAATTCATTATGATCAAATTTTCCCCATTTCTCTTTTGGCATACTACCCAACTGAGCCTAATTGAATAATTAAACTAGATGATTTCCAATAATATTATTAAAAATTGTTACACATACCCCATTATTCCATGGGTTCTCTTTTTCATCATTTCTCTTTCTTTCAGAAGGGTCATGTTCATCATTCAATTTTAGAACCACATTTTCATGTTCTATTAAGGAAAGATGTTAATTAATATGTTTTAAATTCAAGATCTATTTTGGACACTTTTGTATTTTCTCATTTTTTATTGATGATATAAGGATTATATTATTTTAGTCCATATTTATTATCTTACTATCTATAAATCTATTCATTTATTTCTACAATATATTTTATTTTTTATAACCCATTTGTGCATTAAAAACTTGCTAAAAAGTGTTATATCTTGGACTGTGAATTTTATAATAATGGGTCCCTATTATATTTAGTTTCCAATTTTTTTTAATTAAGGTCGTATTTTACATTATTCGGTTGTTATGTACTTTTATATCATGATTAGCACTATGTGGTTTATGTGTCACTCAATGATAATTCACAATTATCATTTAGATGGAGATATTTTTTATTTATAATTTATGGGACTCTTTTTAATTTATCACATAATACTTCAATGGCCATGAATCCATTGACTTTATTTAATTTAAAATAACCATGTGCTCATGTGGATGTTTTTTCACACTTAACATAATGTATCCATTTTGTATTTGGTCTCCCAATAACAAAGATTTCCATGTTTTAAATGTGCCACATAAACCAATTATATTTAAATTGACTATCATCTCTAATTCCATTATTGGTTTACATTAATCACTATGGTTGTCCTATGTTGGGGCTCCCACCCATGTTGCATTGACTTAGATACCACTTTATGGCATAATGCAAACCCTTACCAACTCATCTCATCATTGGTACATAAAAATATTGGAACACTTATATTAATCCATGTTTCATACACATGAACCAAACTCATCATGATACCTCTATGGTATTAAGAGATATAAATAAAATAATGACAATCAATTGACTCTTAACCATTATTGAAATATCTTTTCCCAAAATCCAATATAACATAATCGAAGGTATATAAAACAAATCATGATTCCAATAATATTAAATATGTTAATTAATGTTTCCAACCTTGATTAATGCTTAACCATGGGCCTAAGCAAGGGTCACACTAGGTGGGGAACTACACACATTCCACCTGCTAGAAACTACATCCCTGATAATTATTTTGATAGGAACATGTATCAAGTGCATCTATCTATAATCCAATATTATTCCATTAATACATAATGCCTATTATATATAGGAAATCAAATAAACATATCTCTCTTCACATGGTAAATTAATTAAATAATTATAAATCAATTTTCCATTGTTATAGTAATGAAATATTATAGATAAAAACATACACATGGGAAAATTTCAATAATTTATTGATTGTCCAAAATATCATCATGAATTGAATACAAAATCAAGAGAAACTATAACATACTTAAGAGCAACATACATAATCAAAATCAATAATAGTTTTCACCTAATGATGGAGCACAAAAATCATGCACATATAAACATACATTATGATGGAAACCATGTTTACTCATAATACACAAATTAATATAAATTCATAATATAAAAGATAATTTTAAACAAACAACCCAAAATATTATTGAAATGAAATAACACAACAATTTTTTTATCAAGAAATAGATCATTGTATTCACACCAAGGTGTCACATAACCAAAGACTCTCAAAATCTACTAAACTTACTACAATTTCATACAAGGGTAGCTTCAAAGAGTTAAATAGTGGAATAGAAAGGTAATGAAATTATCCTAGGCATTCATATTTTCCACAAATAAAATTTAACCATGTCAAGAAAATTAAATCACCCAATCCAATAAACATATGGTCAATCATATCCACATCAAACATATGTCACCATACATTATACATAGATATGGAGGGAGTTTATATTGTCTTTAAAAAACACATGCTCATAAAATGGTGGTTTAAAACTCATGACAAAACTTAATATTTATTAAATTTGAATCTTCCACAGTGTCATATTATTATAGATTTGAATCATTATCATTTTTATGTCACCTATAAAAATAAGGCATGGCTTATTATGCAAATGCATCTTCGAGAAAGTTGAAAAAAATATCATAAAAACATTAGTGGAAGGGTAATTTGATTATGTATCTTAATACCAACATACATAATCAATATACCATTACATTTAACATAATTTTATTCCTATGTCCATAGAGTCAAGTAATGGAATGGTAATCGAACTAACCCACACTTACACCTTTTTTAAAAAAAATTCCCACAAAACCAAACACATCAATTCACCCAATCAATCATTCATTGGGTTACACATGTTATCATCACAAAATAGTGTCATCAAGGATAAAATACCCCACATCATCACATTCATATGTTTAATAATAAACTACATGCAGATAGTTTACTATCAATGAGAATATTTGTAATTTTCCATTATAATTAACCTAATTTTTGCTTCCCCAAGGGAGTTATAGTGATAATATTCATCCTATCATAAACAAGATGATGGTAAGTCATGATTTTTAAGATTTCTAACATAACACTAATTTTTTTTACCTTTCCAACTTTGAAGCCACATACACTCAAACATGGGTGTAAAAGGAGTCCCATACAATCCCCTCCTAACCACCTTTCATTGTGTATGGATCCAATGAACAACAATATTTATCTCATGACAGCTTTGGATTTGAAATGTTTAAGCTCATTATTGGAATATATTTTATAAGATAGATATATAGTGGTTTAAACCATAATTATCTTACAATATGAAAAAAATTATATAAAAGACAATGAGTTTTCATACCATCAAGTATTCTTGAAATGTATTTCTCCCTTCCTACTT
>JARHVA010000591.1:190000-195000 GCA_037957365.1 Torreya grandis
ATGACAAATGCATCATGACCATAACAAGTATTAAGGTATCCTTTAATTACTCTTCTAAGTTACATATATATTATACTCAAACTCATGAATGGAAACCCAATATTCTATCCCCAAAATTTGTCCCCAATGTGATACCAAATCCCGAAATCATTCAATCAATAATCTACTTTATCTCAACTAGTGACTTTGAGGTCAGGGAAGGGTCACATAAGGGTGTAAGTAATGAAAAAAATTGGCTCAAAGTGAAACTTCACTATTGAAATATAAATAACACTAGTAAAATAAATATCAAAATCACCAACAATCCATAATTGACATAAACCATAATAGAACATTCAAATTCTAGAAGAATGTCATATAAAAAATGTCCCTAGACCCATAGAAACTAAAGATCCTAAAGATTTAAAAGTCTTGTAATCACATTCTAATAATAAATAATCTTGTGTATAAGTTGGAGATATTTAACCTCACAAGATTCAATAACCCCCTAAAACACTAGTTATGTAAATAAACCCACTTTCCTAGCACCCTATAGGAGGCCTCTATACTATGTAGTTATATAAAGTTGGTGGACATAGAAGAGCTACTCAATGCAAGGATATATTTTTATCCATCTTATGACCCACGTAAATAAATAATAGAAGATGGAAAATATAAAAATAATAAACGAAAAGGATGATATAATAAAAAAGGCACTATATCCTTTGTCATAAATTACAATCATTCACAATGGAATTTTTACACAAATAAATAATCTTCACAGATCATAACTTTATCCCACACCCTTCAACAAAAGGGAAAAACGCATAAAATGAACATACTCAAACCAATGGAAATTTTATTAATAGAATAGGATACACATATACTCAAGTAAGAATATAACCTTAAAAGGGGAAAAAGGCTTTAAATAGTAAAAGATTACCTTAACATGGTTGGTATATTTCACTATCACTCACATTGTCTTTTCTAAATTCAATGTGGCCAAACTATTCTCATTCCACTTTTGACATACTAACAAACTAAGCCTAACTAAATAAATGAACTAGCAGAACCAATAGAATAATAACATGTTGAAATCTTTCTTCACAAACCTCCTTCTTCTATAGGTTATCTCATTTTTATCATCTCTCTTTCTTTTAGTAGGGTATTATTTTATTTATTATTTATGAAGGTAAGTTTTTGATAGGTACCCTGATATAAAGGACCTATAGACAAGGTCTCAAAAAATAAATAAGATAGATTCATTTACAAACAATAACAAAAGCCAACAAATTATTGTTTCATAACCACTTCAAAACATAAACAAATCAAAATAATAATGAAAATATAATAGGACACTAAAATTTCTACACACTACGGGTCTTGTCCCATGTCGCCAACATATTTTCAACATGGTCTTGTTCATCTTTAAATTTTAGAACCATTTTTAGTCACTTTATCAAGTCACATTTAATTAAGGAATGCCATTCCTCATTATGTTTTGATTTCAATATTTATTATGGTCATTTTATTATTTTATTATTATTTCCTATTGCTTGAAGAATTACATTTTTGTAGTCTAAATTCATTATCTTACTATTTGGATGGTTGTTCATTTATCACCATAGTCTCTTCTATGGTTCATAACCCACTTGTGTATTAAAGACTCACCAACCATTGTGATAGCTTGGATTATGACTTATAAATTTATGGATCACTACCTATTTGTTTTCTAACTAATTTTTATCCATCAAGGCCTTCTTTCACATTATTGGGTTGTGTATTTCTATATCATGACTGCCACTACATAGCCTATGGATAACTAAATGATAATTCATAATTATCATTTAGATGGATATCCTTTCTCTTTATAATCTGTGTTACTCTTTTTACCTTACCACATAATACTTTAGTAGCCATTAACATGTTTGCTTTATTAATTTTATTTCCCTTATAATCATCATGTGTTCATGTGGATGATTTTCCTCACTAAACATAATGTATTTAATTTTATAATTGGTCATCTAATTAAAATTTTCTAAGTGTCTATGTTGTCTATGTGTGACACAAAATAACTATATTTAAAGTGACAATCATCACCGATTCTATTATTAGGTCCTATTGCTCATTGTGGTTGTCTTTTATTGGGATTCCTATTTATGCCACATCAACTTAGATACCACCCAGTGGGCACAATACAAACCCTTACCAAGTCATCTCATCATCACTACATATCAAGATTTGAACATATTCTAAAAATGTCATTTCTTTCACATAAATTGAACTCATCATGGTTCTTCTATGATATGAAAAGATATAAATAAAAGTATCACGATCAAATTCTTATTAACCATTATGAAAATCAATTTTTCTTGGATTTAATTTTAAATAATCAAAGATACATGAAACAAATCATAATCTCAATCAAACTAAATAATCTAATTAATGAGTCTAACTCTAATTAATACTTAACTATAGGCTTAAACATGGGTTAGGCCAACCAAAGCACTACACTTTACACATTATTTATTCTTGTGACATTATGAAAAATTAAGGTTTTGATAAATAAGATAATATTTAGAGGACAAGGAACAAAAATTATACAAAGTAAAACTAGGATCTTAGTCATGAAACTTTACCAAATCATCATATAAATTCATAGATAAAAAAGTACCAAATTTTCATAATCATGGTAGGGAACCAGAATTGGCATAAACATGTGTTAATCATGAACCCATGATTTTGGTCATCTTCCAAATTGCAATTAGATTCCATGGTTTCAATCTAGTCAGTCTAAAAAGTTTACAATGAAAATTTGAATTTGTGGGATCATTTTATTTGTTATGCTATTCACTTTGTTCTTTGTAATTTGTATAGTGTGACTCATATATACTTATAATAAGTTGAATCTTTCTAACTTAGAGTCTTAATTAAAATATATTGGGGCTAGGATGGATAATTTATATAAACTAACCCCCTAACAAAGTCTATTAAAATAATTAAATCGTTAATAACCTCATAATAACAAACTATGTCTTCTCATGCATCAACAACATGCTCAATGCAAGATGTGTAACTGATGATGAAATGAAGTCCAATACTTTTCAATATATAAGCCACTTTTAATTCAAATATATAATATTGGTGCATGTGGTGACTTCTAATGATTAAAAATGTAAAAGAAAAGGACATATGGCATTGTCTAGTAAAATGGGGGAGAGACACTGTTAGGATTGCACAAGATGGTTATAACATTGAGATTAGAGGCACAAGAGAATCAAATGGAGGATATCCTAGAGAGTTTAGAAAGGGGTTTCAGATTTTAGAAGTTGATCAAAATATCAACATCACTCATTTTAAATTAAATTAATTATACATAGAAAAATGTGTAAAACTAGATAAATCAATATGAAATAAAGACCATAAAACCATTTTAAAATAATACAATAATGATCTTGTTTTATAAATAATATATTACCTATATTTATTTAAAAATATTGACATATATTGATCATAATATTTGTAAACATAATAAAAAAACACATCAAACATAATATAATATGTATAAATGTTTTTTTAAACTAATGTACAAACTTTTGAATCACAAGTTTAATTTAAAAAAAAAAAAAAACTATTTATACACATTAATCTTTAATATTATAAGATTTTGGTGAGATACATTAAATGTAAATACATAACGTTATGTTAATATACAATTATAACTATATTGTTTTTCCTCGTGAGAAAAATAAATTGGTATGATCTCATAAGAATGAGGGTATAAATTAAATGGCAATATGCATAATATTTACTTTAATATACGATATTTTAGAAATTTGTCATTTTTAAATGTGCGATGACTTGTTTTCCACCATTTGTTTTATATATCTATATAACACTTTATCATGACAAGTTTGAACAACAATGTTAGGTATGTTTATGGATAATATTACCACTTTTGCTCCCTTTCCCAAAAAAAAAATCCCTTTTTATTTCGGGTCATATCTTAAATACAAAGTTGGTAATACTAAAGTGGCATATCTATGTGTATTTGTATTCTTTCTCCTGCATAAAGAATATATATATATATATATATATATATATATATATATATATATATATACATACATACATACATATATATACATACATACATATATATATATATACATACATACATATATATACATACATACATACATATACATACATACATACATATATATATATACATACATATATATATACATACATACATACATATATATATATACATAAATACATACATACATACATACATACATACATACATATATATATATATATATATATATGCTTATTTGGCCATCTTATGTGCATTTTGTGTCTTTTTCCTATTAACTTGACCATGTCGAGTCAATTATATATCCACCTATGTTTCTTATTGCATTGGCTTCGCTGATACAATTAATTTTCTACATGTTTATTCTTGGCCTTGCTGATACAATTTTGAGGTTGTCTTTGTCTTTTGTACTGATTAAGATTATTGATATAGTATGAGGTTAGCCAATACTATCATATTATATTGATTCATATTGATACTATTAACTTGGAATAATAGTTGATTGATGGGTTATGATATACATATATCTAGGATTCATAATTAACATTGCAAACACACACACACACCACTCATTTTCTTTGCTTATGCTCACATTTCTACTATTAAGTAGTAAAAGGAGTTAAAAGATAAATTATATTTTTGTGGAGGTCAAGCCTTGTTTAAGGTATTTGAAGCTTAATATGAGAAATTTGAACTAAATAAGTTTCTAATAGTCTTTCAAGTCCCCAACTAAGGACATATAGATCTTCACCTACAACATCTCTTACAAAGTGCCACTAGAGCCAATGAAGAGAATGATGCACTAACAAGTCAATCCAAGATAAGTATCTTTATCCCTATTTTCTTTACTTTTTTATACTTAGTTATATATATATATATATATATATATATATAGAGAGAGAGAGAGAGAGAGAGAGAG